>PPHT02000036.1:17321-101973 GCA_003705115.2 Ogataea henricii | reverse complement strand
AGTTTTTGGATCGCACTTCTTGGAAGGCAAGCTGTTTGTGATCTTCTCGGACGAATTGAAGATATTCGATCCGCACAATGATTATGAGCTTGTAGGACAAAAATCATTCGAACACCCTGTTGAGAATGCGTTCCCAGTGGGTGACCAGCACCTGGTTGTCCAGCTTCGGGCAGGGACAAAGAACGAGTATATGCTATACTTTTATGACGACCCAAACACACTACGTTCTATGCCCCTTTACCTTTTTGATGAAGACTCATGGGTCTTTACACCGCGAACCAGTACTGTTGCAAATTGCAACGGTACGCCATCATTGGTGGGTCTATTTTCTGAGGATGATTCAAACTTACGATTCCCATTGATCGAGGGGCGCATGGTACAGCTCTGGGCCCCAGAGCCCCAGGACGCAGAGGTCCTACCTCTGATCCATCAAAGTCCCCAACACAAAACTTACAAGATAGCTATAGACAAGACGTTTGGCGTGAGACTGGTTGTGTCAGGCCTGAAAGACGGGAAGTTTGCGCCAAAAAAAGTGCACGAATATGCCATCGATGACCGGCTCATCAGCTCAATGGTGTGTCTGACGAAAGACGTCTTCGTCATTGTTTCTAATCATATATACATTTTTGCCATGGATGGTATCAAACGTGCAAAAAAAGTCTCCAAAGCGCGGGAACTGAGTCCCAAGCTCTTGAAGTTTGCTTGCAACGGAAACAAGCGGTTCACAAGCATCTGCGTTTTCAACAACAACTGGTTTCTCCTCGGCGACGAGTCAGCATCAATGTTCTTGTGTGAGTTGAATCTAGTGAATGACAGTGATGGCACAAAGTTGGTGAAAGACTTCACACTGAAAAACCTCGGTATGATCACAGTTGCAAATTCGATACTGAGCTTGCCCAACCAATGTTTCTTCGCTTCCTCGTTCTACTCAAACTCTGCGATTTTCCGGATCGTGGACAACCAACGAGTCGAGGTTCTGAAATGGATGGATCGGTCTGGCGGCTTCCAATCTAAACAGCCCGCTTCCCTCTCGAACAATCTTGCATTTGTGCTCTCAGAGACAATAGACACAGGTTTCACTGCCCACTGTTTCAGCAACCGCTTTTTCAGTAGCATAGTCAAAAAACCTACCGGCAGTCATCCCAAAATTGTCCGCACAGCTCGTTCCAAGGATTTCTTCCTGAATATGGGATTGTTCGGCCCCAGCTTGGAGATCGTCTACTTGCAAACGGTGCAAGGAGACGTCCAGCTTGCCGACATTGAAACTCTGACTCTCCAGGATGCCCCGCAGCTCTCGCGCGGCCTTGGGTCTGGTGTGCTGGAAGTTGTGGGCAACGTTGTGATCAAAGAGCGGAAAATCTTAGTGATGGACGGCAACTTCGTCCGTGCAACTACGACGTTCCCTCAAGATGTAATGAAGTATGACGTTTGTGGAGAGCACGTAGCAGTCAGCACCATCTCAAAAGTGACGGTTTTCAAAGTTCCAAAGTATCCATTCAATCGAAAGCTGCAAATAGTTTTGGAACAGAAAGTCCGAGAAACTCTCAAGTTGAAATTGCTCGAGACAGATTTCGACAGAATCATGCTTTTGGTCTCGACGAGTACAGAATTGAAACATTTCGAAATGGAAAACGGAACGCTATCTCAATTCGAGTACGATGTTCCAGAAAATCCAATCACTGCATTGCAGTTTTTGAGCGCACAAGAGTTTGTTGCTTGTACATTGAACAAGAGCCTGATCTTGTTCCAGAAGTACAAAGCCTCCGGCTCCAACATGGGCACCACAGACAGCCACGCATTTGACCTGATAAGGTTTCACGAGAGAAAGCTAATCGCATATAATCCAGCCAGGTGCTTCATCGTTCGATTTTCCACCAGTGGGTTCCGAGAAACCCCACTCTTTGACTCGTGCGATTCGGTCAAGGTTGTTTCACATGGAGACGACATTCTGTTGTTGAAGAAATCGAGCGTGAGAAGAATTCGCTGGATGCCAAGGGCCACGGAAGCGAGTTCACTGCACTTTGAGGGTTCGATAAGAGACTTGAAATTTTTCCCTGGGTACCGTCGAGACTATTTGGCCCTCATCAACGAAGAGGCCGTGGTCTTGGTCGATTATACCAAGTTCCAAGTTTGTGGCCAGGTTGCGGTACACGGGGCCTATTCGTTGAATTCGATTGATCTGCCTCAAGCAACTGGATACGACAACTTGAACAGCCGGTTTGGACTCGCTGTTCTGCTTCAAAACTTGCACGTACCGCTGAATCGTCAATCCAATAAAGAACCAACGGTATTGTTGCTTGCAGTCGATGAAAACAACCAGCTGAAATATCTCACTGAACTTTCACACGGAAAACCAGGAGTAGGACGTCAGCAACTCGTCAGGCTCAATCAACGGCTATATCTGTATAGCAGATTCGGATGGATTGAACTTGGGGTCAAGCAAAGCTCAGATGGCCATTATTCGTTGACCACAAGTCCAATCAAATGCACTGTGGATTTCACTCTTCGCTCCATCGCTCCATTGACATCAAATCAAATTGTCGCCTTGTCTGACTGTGGAGGCAAGCTTGTGCTTGAGCTGCAAAACGATTGTTTCGTGCACGCTAAATCAGAAGAAAGCAGAGAGACGAGGACAATAAGGTTTGCAGCCAAAACCGTGGTTCCCGTGTGTCTCAGTGAATGTGCGCTAGTCCTGGATGCAAGCGTGTATGTCTCTTCTGCTTTGTACTCTACGGCAGAGTCAATTGAGCGGGTGATCTCGCTCAGTAAAGGGGATGATTATGAGCTGGGTAGGGAGATTTCCATGTTCGTTGTGCTCAAGAGTGGAGAGGTGCAACTCGTGACCGTTTGAGCAACCTCACTTTATATATATGTACATTTTGGATTCCAAATTGACGAAAAGCGCCTTGATCACGCCTTGTATGTCACTTGCGAGCGGGAATTCGAGGCTCGACTTGTCTTTGTCGTAGAGATCGCTGGTTGTAGACAGGACTAGGGATTTGTTCTGCTCGTTGAACTTCAATGCGTAGTCGGACCCACTGCGGAGCTGCGACTCCACTTTCAACAGGAATCTGTACTGGTCTTTAGTATCGGCGGCACTGAGTTTTGTGAAGTCAATCACAAAATTCACCTTTGGTTTTGTTTTCACGGATGTGCTGTGGGAAGTCGGCGTAGGTTTGGCCCTCTGGTGCTTGGGTTCGATGGACATGTCGCGTATTTCCTCGATGAGGGGCCGTTTTTTCACACCGTTTGGCTCGCTGGACAGGCCAAACAAACTGGGCAGTTCCTGCGAGTCGTCGGGAGCGTGGTCCTCTTCGGCAAAGCGCTTTGCCTCGAGGACGCCGAGGGCCTCGTTTTGTGTGAGTTTCTTGTTCAGTTCTTCCAGGTCGGCTTTTTCGTCCTCCAGGGCCGTGAGGTCGACTTCCAGGTCGACGACGGTGCCCATGTAGCTTCGTTTCGGTAGGACCATGGTCTGCCTGTCTATGATGAAGCTGTCGCCGATTCTGAACTCGACCGCGTCGAAACACCACTCGACGAGGATCATCTTGAGGTCGTTGTTCATGAGACACCACTTGATCGGTTTTTCGTTCACCACGCAATCGATGATGAGCGAGTGGTTACCCTTTTTGTCCTTGTCGTCCCGCAATTCCGGCGAAGTGAGGATCGGGATTTCCCACTTGTTCTCCACAATTAGGGGGAATATGGTTTCGGGCTGGAACGTTTCATCTTTCGAGTCTCTCACCAGCGGATTCGTAGCGGGCGGCAGCGGGACAATAGGGTGTGCGCAGACGTTTATGAACAGTTTTGTCCCGGGCGGAGAGTGTTTGTAGGAGGTGAAGAGCTTGGTTTTGATCACAAACACTGGTTTGGGGGTAATGTGTTCCAGTTTGCGGGTTTTGAGCACCTCTGACCCGAGAGCTGCGGTTCCTGTTCGTTTCTCGCTCACCGGCGTCAAAAACGACATTGGGACGTGTTTTCCAGAACAAAAAGATTATAGATTCTGATAGACAAGGAAGTTTGCCCTTGTTCTTCTTAAGCTAGGAAAAAAAAAAACTCGCTAAAAAAGACAAGGGGAGAAAAAAAAATAAAACAAAGAAAATAGATTCCGTCAAAATTGGCGAGATTTAGAGGGAAAAATAGGGCTACTTATTTTATTTTTTTCCTTGGATTTCTTATCTTTGCTTTGTTTCCTTTGTTTTCAAACAGTGTCAAGTTTTCTCTTACCAAACAGGCTGTCGACAGCGCAAACGCCAAGCACCCCAATTGGCCCACTGCTGCTGTGATTGTCTGCGCGCCAGCTTCCAACAGCTAAGACCGCCCTCTGTCGCCTTCCAGTGGCGAATCACAGCTGTCACAAACAATGTCAGACGTGAATCCAAACGTCCAACAGCAACATCATCCGTTGCACCCGATCCTCTCGTCGTCGTCGTCGTCCGAGACGAGCCGAAATGTGTCGCCGTCGGTGTCGTCAGGCGCAGAAAAAGCCGCAAAGACACCGGTGCCTTCCCTTACGGTAAGTACTGATCCCACAGGGCCCTCGGACTCGATCGTCTCCCCCAGCGCTAGCCGCGCAGGACAGCCGAGATCGTCCACATTGGACTCGTCGTCAAGATCGCCGACCAGAAAGGGCCACCTGAGGACCCTCAGCATGACCAGCACCTCGTCGACAAACTCAACCATCACAGGACCTGCCCAGACCGCTCCAGGACCTCCGAACAGCAGCAAGAAAATGGGCATTAACCTCGGGTTGAACGTTTTCGGGGGCGTTAGCACACATCCAGTCAAATCGCCCGCCCCCAACAGCCTCATGCCCGCCGCCGCGGTGGGGGAAAACAAACAAGAGCTGCCAGCGTCACCAAAAACACCGCTTCCGAGAAAGTCGTCCACTCTTGGCGCGGACTCGAGCAGAGCTAAAACAGCGGGCGACAGGTCGCCCGAAGACCTCTCGGACAAGCTGAGACTGCTCGCGTCGAAGGAAATGGCTGTGCTCGAGTTGAACCAACAGATCAAAGACCTGGAGTCGAAAAAGAAAGAGCTGGAGTTTGAGTTGCAGGACCTGAAAATCGGCATTGAACGGCAGCTTGTTCAGCAAATCAGCGGCCAGCAATCGCGCCAGAAAGCCACTGCAGTGTTTGATAGACACGTGCCACGGTCTCCGTCAAGCTTACAGAAGCACCGCATGCAACCGATCGGGTCTTCAATAGACCCTCTTTTGGACGATAGTTATTCACCAACGACACCACCGCGCTACGATCACACACAGGAGGACCAATCGAAAGGCTCGTGGTTTTCCAAGCCTCTTAACTTCATCCAGCAGTTTGACAACCTGATCTACCAAGAGTTTGAAAAACTGCATCTCCCAACCATCGCAGACGAAGACGCGTCGTCTGCATCTGCACAAAGGCAGTATCAAACTGCTGCTGCCCCACAGAGCAGTTCCAGAACTTCGTCGCCTCTTGATCATGCGAAACAGGGGTCTTTGAAGGGCGACAAGCCTTTGATCACCTCAGATAGCTCTGACTCGTTTGATAAGATCGATGCGAGTGAGGCTGGAAGACCAATCAAATCGCTCGCAAACGAGACCGCCCATTCTCGCACAAATGAAGTCATGCAGTCAGTCTCATCGCATTTATGGTCTTTTGTCAACGAGGTGAAGAGCAATTTGCTGGTGAATGAAGAGATTTCCGCTGCATCCAGCCCTTCTCCCAAGAAGTTTCGTACGCCTTCATTTTCCAACCGGCAAACGTACGGACTACACACAAAAAACAAAAGACGGCCATCAATTTCGGCGACGGGCAAGAAAAACGAAAGTTTCACGAACGTCACGCTTGACAAGGATGACACATCGCTGATGATGAGCTCTGTTTCGGCCGATGATCCACTACTCAAAAAATACGTTGAAATGAAAGATTATCCGGGCGCAGACAAAGAACCCGACCAGTTTGACGAAGTCAATGACTCTGACTTGTGGGATAGCAACAACGAGATTTCTGATATATGACACGGAAAATTCAAAAAAACAACTTTGAATCATGAGGAACAAGTACATCAGTACTTTTCAGTTACTGGTAAATAAGGGTCTTTTTGTCAAAGTACATATAATTAAATGATTTACATGATCTCACGGGTAAAAAATAAGTCTCCAAAAGTTACAAGATGGAACCAAATCTATCTTGACTGTGATGAATTGAATAAAGTCTTCTTCAAAGTGACAATCTCATCTCTAAGCTGATCCCTTTCTTGACTGACAATAAAGAGATCTGCTTCAAGGTCCCTGATTTTGAACCCATAGCGTGCATCCAACTCGTTGTCCTCCTCATCCTCCACTTTGTTGGCGTCTTCTTGTGTTTCAGATGGGGGATTAGTGGAGCTCGAGAAGTTTCTCTTCTTCAACTTCAACTCTTCCATCTCGGCAGAAAGTAACTTGTTGGCTTCTTTTTGCTTTTCCAATTCTTTTTGCGAAAGAGTCAAAGCTCTGTGAGTGTTGTTCAGCGATGCAAGGGATTTTTTGTAGGAGTCCTCAACTTCTTTCAATTTCAAAGAGGTCTGATCCAGCTGCGTGTTGAGCGAGTCAAAAGTAGTCGTTTCATTCTCTTTGATTTGCAACAGCTCATCCACTTGAGCTTGCAGCTTTTCAATGAGCTCATCTTTTGGATCAACAGAAACTGAGCCATCGCTAGCCGACCCGTTGGCTTCAAGAGACCTGCTTCCGACTTTCATCGTGGACTTGCCACCCAGAACATTCACCAATGCGTCAACATTACTTGTGAGATTCAACAAGTTCTGGCGGTAACCCACACTGACTGGTTGTTTTGCAACAACCTCGTCATCAGTAGGCGAGCTGATCTCGCGCTCCTCAACATCAACCCCATGGAAGCACTTCAGGTTATTGAACTCAACCTCCAAAGACTTGTACTTGGCTTCCCATTCGTGCAACTGCTTTTGCAAAGCGACTTCCCCAATCAGTTTCGACTCTAGAGCTTCAATTGTAGTTTGCTGACTCTTTATTAATGAGTTGAGCGCTTCCAGTTGGGAAGCCCACTCTTTGGAAACAGTCTCATAATGTTCAATTTGTTGAGTCAAAGCCTGAATTTGAGAGTTTAGTTTCAAAAGCTTGTTCTCAAACTGGATTCTAGATCTTGGAGATAGCTCAGGTTCGGCCTCAGTTCCAGACGTAGCCTCAGTCTCAGCCTTTATTTCTCTATCTAGACCATTGCCGTTTTGAGTTTCCGCGGTCTCCATTGCGTTCGATTTCGGTAAAGAGTCCGATTCCAAGTCTTTGAGTTTCTCGGACAGCTCCTGTTTCTCAGATTCGAGTTGCATGATGCGTTCATTGGCTTCGCTGACCTTGTCCTTCATTTCCACTTTCAACTGTTGCAGCATCTTTGCCATGCTCTGTAACTTCTCTTCATCATGGACTCCTGGAGTTCTCGTTAGCATATTCTTTCCAGAGGTCATCGGAGTACCGCCAGTTGCCGGTGTCACAGGCAAAGTGCTGTTTGGAGCCAGATATGGCATCGAGCTTTCGTATGCTAAGTTCCCAATTTCTGGCGTAGTGGAAGAAGGCACAATTTCCCTTTCATTTTGATATTCCACAGGCGCAGGTTTTTCCGTCGCTGGAATCATTGGGGATGCTAGTTGGTTCTGCTTGTTTTCGCCAAGAGAGATGAGTCTGAGAGGATGTGTAGGTTTGCTGTTAGGAGTGTAGTCTTCCACCGACTTGCCAACTTGAGGCGTCCCTTGAGGAGTCCCTTGAGGAGTACCTTGAGGACTCTTCAAGTCATTATCAAATTCAGCAGTCATTGGGGTCTCAATCATTGGGTTTCTGAACTTCTCGTCATCAGCAAGATCGACAGCGGAGGTGGATCTCACACCTTCTTCTATCGCCAAGCCAGGAACATCCTTCTCTTCGAGCGAGGTTTCTTCGTGAGCCAGTGGGGTCGAAGCGGCAAAAGTTTCTCCTTCTGGCTGCATGTTTCTGTCAAGAGAAACCTCGTCGATATGGTCGTCATCATCATCTTCAGTGTCGTCGCTGACTTCCTCATAAATTCCATACTGGCTGGCGCGAGAAGGAGCGTGTTTCAAATGAGCAGTCTCATTGATACTACTGAGGGTCTCGTTGGCGTCAATGAATTCCTGATCTCCCATCTTAGCTTCTTTTGCTGAAGACGCCAGGGTTTGGTCCACCCTTTTTGGCTGAGACTTGTTGAAAGTGGCAACCTCCATGTACCTGGTGAGTGCTGTGAGATCGAATTCGTAGATAACGGAGCTCGGATACTCGAACTGAGAGTCCTGAATAAGACTATTGGCTGTCTCAGACACATTGGCAAAGTCTCTGTCAGTTTGGTCACCACCCATGATGATCAACTTCTCGTTCAGAGTGTCCACGGTCAGCGAATGACCACATCTTGGCTGGGGATTGTTCGGCAAGTTGGAAATGATCTTAAAACAGTTGAAGTTGTTGAGGTCAATGATGTACAAATCACCGCTTGTTTCTCCGTTCAAAGTCTTGCCTCCATAGATGAACAGTAAATTCTGGTACAGAGCGGCGGAGTGGTCTTCCAAAGGCGGCGGCTTGAACGTTCCATGTAACTTGCATTCCGTCCAGGTCTCGGTCGATGCATCAAAACACAAAAGACTGTCGTAAATTTTGACTCCGTCTGTACCACCGTAAACAAAGAGTTTGTCATTGTAGGCGGTCATAGTGTGGTTTGCCAGCGCTGGAGGTCTGAAGTGGCCTGGTTGAGACTCGATTTTCACCCAGTGGGTCTGAGGACTTCTGAAATTGGAGAGATCGAATCTCCAAATGTCTCCCAAAAACTCGTCCTCGAGTTGGCCGCCAAACACGTACAAGTAGCTGAGCCATCTTGTTGGCTCCTCCACCGTTTCGAAATTGAGCACTGCTATCTGATGTCCGTACCGACCCTCTGGCTTCGGGCCTTCAGGGGATGTGATTGTCCATTTGAGGGAGGTGATGTTGAAGAAATACAGCTTGTTGTCGAGAACCTGGGTGGAGCTTGTGACGGTGTCACCTGCGAAAACAATGAACGCGTTGCCAATCAGAACGGACGAATGCCCGATTCTTGGAGTCGGAACGCGCTCAAAGTTCTCGATCGGGGAGGCAATGTATGGATACTCGCTGACACTATCGTTTTCGATCTTGACGGGCTCGATTATCCACATATCTCCAAACACGTTTTTACCACACAACCCGCCCATCAGGTAGACTGCCCCGGTTTCCGAGGTGGTTGAGGACGCTGCGTGACTGAATCTTGGGAACGGCGAGTTGTAGAGTGTTTTCTTCTTCCATGGCGTAGGGGCCGAAGGTCTTCTCAGCTGTGGCGGTGGTGGGGGCGGTGGAGTTGTTGTTGGGTGTGCCGCGACGCCCTGGCCGATCGATGGTCTGGCTCTCTGCTGTGCTGCATCGCCGGCCAATTGGGTCTCTGCGGGGCCCGCGGGGCCCACTGGGCCAGACGGTCCAGATATGCTGCCACTGTTGGAAGACGGTGTTCGTTGCTGCCGCTGCGGCGTGACCTGTCTACCGCTCCCATTTCCGGACAATTGCCTCAGCGGGGTGCTCACTGCGCTGCCAGCCGAGACGTTTCTCGTGTCTGGCGTCGACACGGCGGCCGAAGGGCTCCTGAACTGGTTCTGCTGGAGTGGTGAATGTTGCTTTGCAGAACTGCCAGACGGCTCTCTGCTCACGTTCTGGCGCGGAGAGGCACCCGCGGTGGAGCTCGAGTCCTGGGACGAAGTTTTGGAGTGTTTGGTCTTTTTCTTGAAAAACGGAGCCATAATTTGAAGGCGTCAGGGGTAAAAAAGAGGGGGAGACGGTGGGCAAAATTATGGTGAAACCGTCCTGGGAGAGTCCGTAGTCGCCTCGATCTGCTTTGGAGAGCGCTGAATCGGATGAAGAAGACGTGAGTCCAGAGCCTTTGGCGTGCTGCGTTTTGCGGGTCCAATGATGCTGTTTGTTTGCAGAAAACATAGTTGGGTGAAACAAGACAAGACCACCAAAACCATTTTTTTTTTAGCCCTCCACCAGCCCCTGCAGGCAAATCTTGGTGTTTTTTTTTTGGGGGGATCGTAAAGCCTGCTCAGCCACAGCGTGGCGGTGCTTTATACGAGCAAAGCGTGCGAAGCGAGCGAGGCGAGCCAGACCCAATGGAGAGATCACAGCAGCCACGGCGCTCGCTCGTTCGTCGAACGGGGAGTGAACCAGTAATCGAGAGTTATGATGTGGGACATTCTCGAGCAAAGTGATGCAAGTAGTCTTATGCAGTGCGAGCAACCTAGTTGGTAGGTGGTTGGTATGTTGGTGAGGCTCGCCACGCTCACTCGCCACGCTCACTCGCCACGATCACTCACCCTTCGCTTTGCTCGTCGTTCACCCTTCACTCGTTCACTCTTCACTCGTTCACTCCTCACTCGTTCACTCCTCACTCATTCACTCCTCACTCATTCACTCCTCACTCATTCACTCCTCACTCATTCACTCCTCACTCACGACTCGCTTCGCTCGTCGTTCGCTCGTCGTTCGCTCGTCGTTCCGTCGCTCGCTGACTCAGCAATTACCCAACCCACGCGCACGCCAAAAGTTGATGATTTTTTCTCTCGCTCTCCTCCTCTTGCGTGTTCTCTTCTTCATCAGCCTCTCTTAGCCACACCGTCTCCGCAGGAACCGTCCGCCGACAACAGCAAACAGACCAAACCGACCCGTCTAGACCAGCAAAATGTTCATTGAGTTCCTCGCCATAATAGGCTCCGTGGTGGGCTTCATATCGGTGACTCTCGCCATAGCCTCTGGACTGTACTACCTGTCAGAGCTCGTGGAGGAGAACACCGAGTTCACAAAACGCCTGCTCAGCAGAACGATCAAGGCCATCTCGGTGTACCTGGTTCTGCTGTGGCTCGTGGACGGACTCTCTTTCAAGCTGATTCTGTTCTCTCTGTTCTCCTACTTTGTCTACTACCAGAACCTCAGAAGATTCCCAAACATCAACCTGACAGGTCCAAACTTCATCCTCACGTGCGTGCTCGCCCTGCTCAATCACTACCTCTGGTTCCAATACTTCAACAACCCGTACATACCCACCATCGACGAGAGACTCGACCCGTACTTCAAGATGCCGCACTATCCATCATTCACTGAGATTGCCTCGTTCTTCGGACTGTGCATCTGGATGATTCCGTTCGCGCTCTTCATCTCGCTCAGCGCCAACGAAAACACCCTGCCAACCAACCTGGCCGACCTCAACGGCGGCGCGGCCCAGTCCAGCGACCAACGCGTGCAAAAGTCAGTCAACCTCGTCAAGTACGTGATCCAGCTGTCCATCGTGAAGACAAACGAGCTCTTCAAGCTTCTGGGACTCAACATCCAGCTCGGCAAGTCGAAAAGTACCAGCAATCCAAACGAGCTCTACATTTGAACCGCACATGCATATATCTATATAAATAACCCTGCCCCATCTCCTCACTCAAACGGGTTCAGAGGCTCCTCCGGCGAAGGACAAGGCTCTTCGCTCGCAAACACAGGAGACACGTTCCGGCTCAGCGATCCCAACACGTCCAGTGCCCGGCCCCTCGCCACCGTCAGCAACCCGTTCTCGTCAGTATGGAACACTCTCGAAAGGCGGTCGCCGCCAGAACGGCGACGGTCTCCTCCCGAACTGCGCTCCGAACTGCGTTCCGAGCTCCTGGACGAACCCCTCGACAGAGTCTTGCGGTGTCGTTTCTCCAGGCTCTTTGACGGCACGGTTTCCGGCGCGGTTTCCGGCGCGGTCTCCGCCGCGCTCTCAATGCTATCCTGTAACTTTATCAGCTTCTCGTGTAGCAGCGCCAATGATGTGTCCTGCAACAGCAGCTTCAACACCCGGTACGACTTGGCTCTGTCGAGCCTCACAAACTGGTCGTTGTGCTTGTCGTCCTCGACGCTCGCTTTCTTGGTCTCCACAAACACCGCAGACCGGTGCAAGTAGTGCACAACAGGAATGTCCGCTTCGAAACACAAGCCTTCGTAGAACTGTTCGTCGCCAATCTCGGCTAACTTGTGCAGAATGAACAGCAGCGTGGCCATCGAGATCTGGTCCATGCTGTCGAGCACCTCGTTCAAGTACCTCTCAACTGACCCGCTGTCCTCAAATCCATCGTACTTCTCCACAGCCGCAGACTCAGCAGGAATCAGCGGGTGGTTCAATTCAAGCAGGAAAACTTTCAACAAAAGCACCAGTTTCGACTTTTTCTTGCCGCAGTCAGCAACAAACCGCTTCACAAACCGCATGTTGAGCTCCACCTGGTCTCTTTCGGCAGAAGTGCTCTTGAGATCCCAGTCAAACACGCTAGAATCCACCTCAAACAGAAGCTGCTCAAGACACAGAGACCGCAGCTCAAATGCCTCGGTCAAACTGTACGGCTGCAGCCACCATTTCTTCAAATTCTCGGGCGATTCTGTCGCAAGTTGCTCGAACAAATGGTAAACCAGGAACGGCACACACTTGAGCGTCTCGAAATCGTCATTGGCTTGCAAAACATCCGCAGTCACTTTGACCTGCAGAGAAATGTCACAGTTGAACAAGTTTCTAGGAATCTTCAGGTTGGGGAAAACCATATCCTCGTTGATGATGATCCGACTGAAGAAATCATTGTTGTGAGGGTTCGGAGTGTACAGTCCACCGCTCGACATATCGTTGATCACGTGATAGAACTCGTCAAGCTTGTTGGCTTGTGCTAGCTGCTCCCATTCCTGACCCAGTTGCTCACGAACAGAGACACAAGTCGTTGCATTGTCCTTTAGAAACTCAATGAATTTCTGTAATGTCTTGTAAACGAATTGCAATCTCTCGAATTCCTTGCGCTCGATATTGTTGTTGGCCTGGAAAATCTCCTTCTCAAGCTCCTCTCGGTACTCGAGCAGCTCATAATACTCCTTGATGAAAGCTTTATGCTTGGTCTTGTAATCGGCAACTAGTTGCTCAAGTTCGACTTCGTAGTCTGTGTTTCCTCCTAAACCTTTGAAGAAACTGCTAACGGTGTTGGATCTCTTCTTTACAACCACCTGAGGCATGTACTCGGGAAACTTTGCCTGTTTTGTCGTTTTTGAAGGTTTTTTCTCGACTTTTGCGGCGATCTTCTCCTTCTCCTTCTCTTCGAGGGCCTTGCTCTTTTGCAGATTGTACGCATTCGTGGCTCTCTGCTTCAACTGATCTAACTTTTGCTCGTCAAAGTCAACCAGGCTGTAGAACAATGGAGTCCATTCGGCATAGATCTTGTCGTCGTCAACATTGAATTGGTACCCCACAGACAGCTTTTTCGAGGGAAACTTGATCAGTTTCAGCTCGTGCAGATGATTGACGATGCTCTCTATTGTCATGTTGTCGAAGTCCATGTCCAAAGCCTTGATCAACGTTCTCACTTTGAAAACGTTGTTGTAGTTAGAAAGCATGATCCGAGCACGTTCTGTAGGAGTGTCGTCCTCCAGCCTCTTCAAGAACCTTTGAAACTCGGAAAGGTTGCTGAAACTCAGCCCATTGTACCCGAGTTGGAGACTCTTGAATTCTTTCTGGAACTCTAGAGCCGGCCTCACCATGGTTTCGTACTCGGTTTTGTAGGGCTCGAAGGACAGCGGGTCAGCCTCTGGCAAAGGCTGAGCCGAGGAGCCGGGTTTCCCGTCCTCCGCCTCTTCGGTGTCTTGCTGTTCCGGTGCTGCAGACCTCGACTCCAGCTTGCTCTTGACATCCTTGATGCGTTCAAGACGGTCATTGAGCTCTTTTGAGAGCATGCGCACCTTGAACAGCACAAGTTCGTAGTCCTGGTTGCATTTCAGCAGCGACTCTTCTGTTTTCTCGTAAAATGCCTGGTACGTGCTGATGAAACCGACAAGAGGCTTGATCACCGAGATCTCGAACTCGGCAACAGTCTGGTTGTGTGAGTCTGATTCGCTCTGTAGTGCGGCCAAAACATTCCCAAACGTGCTGGAAAGAACCGAACTCCCGCTGCTGCACTTTCCGCCGAGGTCCGCCAACAGTGGGTCGGTCACAGCGACAAACTCCTGACTCTTGATCTCATTAGCCCGAACAAGACAAACGTCACGGAACCGTCCCAAAACGTGCCGTTCGAAAAGCACCAGACGCTCGCGGTTGTCCTTGACGTGCTCCAGGACAAAGTTAATACCATTGGCGTAGTTGGGCGACCAGTTGGTGCTGCTAAGATGAACGAGTGGAGAGGTGATCTGGGTCGCGTTTGAAGAAAGGGCCCATTTTGGCGACGATGGCTCTTCTGGCACTGTCATTTGTGACGTTACAGCTCTGCTAGACCGGCAAAGTGTGCACTTGAGCGAGTGGTATCGGCCGCAGTAGAAAAGAGTGGTTGGAAAACACAAGAGACAGTTCAAGAGTGGGATCAATTGGGGGGCATTCTAATGACAACTATCCCCAAAAAGTGGAAGGAACAGAGGAGGGTAAGAAGCAAGAAAAAAAAAAAAGAAGTTCGCTGACATAAGCGGTTAGCTAAGCAAAGTGTGAGCCCGCCCTTTTTTTTTTTTTTTGAAACACACAAGGATAAATACAACAGAAATAATTAAACAAAAAAAAAGGGCTTTGTTCCGTCAAATCCAATCACCGTCTTAATTTTTTTTGGCCCTTCTTCCCTTGTCAAAGAAAGTGCGCTTTTCCCTTGCTAACCTGCGTGTTTGTTGCACGTAACGCTAGCGGGTTTGCTTTGTTCTCTGTTTTTTTTTTTTTTTGCGGCGGCGGTGTTCGTTCTTGCTGAGGGAAACCTCACTGCGAATTTCTATCTGGCAAGTCCCCACAGCCGATGGGAGCCTCGTTCGAGATCGAAGTGGCCATCGACCGCTCCAACTGGGCCACATTCACTAACCTGGACCTCATTCGGGGCAAAGTTGTGCTCCGTGTCCGTGCCCTAACTACCCTGAGTCTTATCTATGTCAAGCTGGAAGGCGTCAGCAGAACACAGGTGGAGGTCCAGAACGAGGCAGACAGCACGAAACCGGTTGCAGAGGCGCACCGGTTTCTGTACGACGTTCAGACGGTGTTTCCGGCCCCAGAGGTGCGTCAGGCTACGTCTGCCAAAGGGTTTACGGTAATGCCCGGAAACTATGAGTATCCGTTCGAGTTCCGGATTCCGCTGCATACAAAGTGTGTGCAAACGAGCGGAATCACAAACAAGATGCAGTTGTACTACTCGCGGCGCAGTTCAGGCACCGAGCTGGTCTCGGCGTCTGGCAAGCATGTCGAACAGGTGCTTCCGCCGTCGCTGAGCGGGCTCGGCGACCTCGCTTCCGTCAAGTACTTTGTCAAGGCCACAGCCAAGCGGCCCGGACTGCTCAAGGCCAACAGCCGGTGCTACGAGTCGTTCATTTTCCTGCCAATCGACAGCTCGAGCATGCTGACGTTCGACGATCGACAGGTGTTTGCGAGGAGAGACTTTGTGATCCGGAACAAGTATCCGGAGGTGGTGGCTGTGTACGAAAGCACGCCGAGCACGCCGGGCACGCCGAACTCGGCCAGCGTGCTGAGCACGCTGAGCGCGCTGAGCACGCCGGAGCAAGTGCGACCTTCACCGAGCTTTCTCAAGTCGCTTCTTCTCGGGCCAGCGTATCCGCAAAGGTCGCCGTCCTCCTCGCCGCCGAGCACAACGCGCCGGTCGTCGGCCACGAGCGTGTCCAAACAGCAGAGCAAGTCGTACTCGTCAGTCCGTCCCAAAGATCTACACGTGAAGCCGCTCGACTTGAGGTTGTCGCTGGAGGTGCGGTTCCAGTATCCGGCGTATGTGGTTCCGATGTCGCCACCTCCGTACCGGATATTCGTGCTGACGGAGTGGCCTCCGAGAGAGTTTGAGCTGTTCAACGGAGAGAGCTCTGGGCTTGGCCGCATCGATGTGCGGTACCTGAAAGTGGAGTTGACCGCGACCACAAAAGTGCGAGCCTTGTCGCACCGGCGGGACCACGTCAAGACTGAAACGATACTGGAACTGGTGGATCTCAAACACAGCATAGACCTCTGCCAGAGCAAGAAAACGCAGATCAGGAGCGCTTCTGGTGCTCCGTTGTACGAGGTGGAGATTCCGGTGCGTCTGTTTAGCGACGCCGTGCTCCCGGATCACGTGGCCCCCTCGTTCAGAACGTGCAACATCGCCCGCAAGTACGTGCAGACAGTGACGGTTGGCGTTGCCGACGCGCACAACTACGATCTGGTACAAACGGTGCCGTTGCAGACGGCGATCGAGGTGTTGAGCGGGCTCGAGCCGCCACAAACCGGAGGCGCGACCGAGGGCGCGACCGAGGGCGCGCTTGTCGCACAGGCCCGGGACGGGTGGACTCACGCGTCCAACGACGCGGGTCTGCCGTCCTACGACGAGGTGGTGAAGGATTCGCACTATCGACGTTTGTGTGAGCAGACAGAAGGGTATTACGTTGAGAGTGGGTGAGCGGGTGAGCGGGCGGGTGAGCGAGCGGGCGAGCCATAGGCCAATTGAACGACGAGCGAACGGGAGGTCCTGCCCGTCAGGGCAACCGATCAATAACAGCCTGATTTGTGAACGAGCTTATGTAAGCAATTACGTAGCTTGAGTTGATGGAAGAACAGTTTTTGTACAGTTCTGAAGTGCATAGCTGAGCGAGTCACAGTTCACGAGTCACAAATCACCAGTCACAGTTCACGAATCACGAGTCACGAATCACGAGTCACGAGTAAAATCCGGACCACCAGCTGGGTAGCCAGCTACCCAGCTAGCTAGCTAGCTAGCTAAGTAGCTGATTCACTCACGACTCACTCACGACTCACTCACGACTCGCTTCGCTCGTCGTGGCGCAGGTTTTGCTGCACCGCCACGTGTGCGCCGCAGTACAACTGTCGCGCACGGGTGCGCGGCGAGAGGCGAACCGGATGTGGGGAGCGAGCTCTTGGCCCTGGGCGGGCCAAGAGCTCGCCTGGGCGGGCCACGAGCTCGCTCGCTCGCTCCCCACATCCGTGTGTTTTGCCTTCTTGCGACGCTTCGACTGACGAATATCATTTTTTTGATCTGCTTGCAAAAATTTTCAAATTTCGTTTTCTGAAGGGAGAAGAAAAAATGACACGGGAAAAAAAATGCCAGACCACGTAAAAAAGGAGGTAAACAAGACAAGAAAATACAGGCAAAAAAAAAAAAAAAAAAATAGAGTAGAGTAGTAAAGTAACCCTTTGTTCGTTTTCTTGGAACAGCCAGTGACTTTACTTGTGTTCAGCAGCAAAGCAAGCGACAAGAACCGATTTTTCCCGATAGCTAATGAGTTCAGTGTGAGACAGTGGAGAAAAGTGAGAAGTAACCCCGCACACCATACAAAACAGAAAGAAGGCAATTTCAAAAAAGGCAACAAATACAGCGACACATATCAAACAACAGAATATGGACGCGAGTGCGAGTGTTGAAGGCTACGGAAAGCTGTTTTCAGTGATCAAGGAGTTCAATGCAAGGCTTGGCGACGAGCTCAGTATCCGACCGGGAGATACAATCGAGCTCATTAGTGACGACAGTGAGTTTGATGACGGCTGGTACATGGGTCGCAACCTCACCACAAACAAGGCCGGGTTGTATCCGAAGGCGTTCACGACGTTGATCAAGCACCAGAGCACGGAAAAACCGAATCTTCTGCGGTCGCGGTCCCGAAGACTGACCCCTCAGGGCAGCCCAGTGACGGCGACTCCACCAGCAGCCGTGTCGTCGCCGTTTGCGGCCGTGAGCGAGAGCCGCGACTCGTCGTTCAACAACGAGTCGGCCGCGAACTCCACGCTCGACACGAGCGTGCTCTCCGGTGCGGGCGCTCCGTCGCCGCTAAGCAACACCACGGCAGCCAGCAGAGACGCAGCAGGCACAGCAGGCGTGTCAGGCCAGCCTCAGGCGCAGGCGCAGGCCCAGGGCCAGGGAGTCAGCCGGTACGTTTCTGTGCACCGGACTCTGAACGACATCGATAAGGCCTTGGAGGAACTCAACGTGGGCTCGGAGGCCGCAGGCAGCCAGCAAAATGAGCCCGCCTCGGCTCTCGATCCAGCAGACGTGGCATCGTGGACCCCAGAACAGGTGACACAGTACTTCTCTTACCTGAACTTCGACATTGAAAGCGCGGGCCAGTTTGCACGTCACAAGATCAGCGGAGCCATTCTCATCCAGCTGGAACTCTCGTATCTCAAGGAGTTGGAGATTTCCTCCTTTGGCACGCGTTTTGAGATCTACAAGGAGATCGAAGAGCTCAGGCTTGCAGCCAAAAACAAGCAGTACGGGAGAAACTCTGCCGCCGCTCCGGTGCCCACCAACAACGGCACAAGAGAACAACTTGCACAACAACAGAAACATCAAACACAGTCAGATAATCATCGTCAGCATGCCAGAAAGAGATCGCAGTCCATGGACGACATCCAAGGGTTGGTCAGCCAGAAGCCAAGACCCATCGGTGCAAACGGTTCCTCCGGAAAACTCCAGCGCCCAGTCTCGCTCGTGCCTCCTATTCCCCAGTCCCAAGTTCACAGTCCCTCTGGAACACCCAGCGAGGAAAGCAGCGAGGACGAGGATGAGGAGTTCAGTACCCCAACAGCGTTGTTTGAGTCGCCGAGAAAAGCTCCTCAGCCTCCAAGCTTTCCAAGCCCGGTGGCTAACCAGAATTTCACGTTTGGCAGCGGCTCGTCGTTCCCTGCGCGTTCTCCATCTGCAAGCATGAACCATATTGCAAACCATCGCAAATCCTTTGCTGAAGCAGTCCATAGCAGAACGTCTTCCCTTGGTAACACTTCTTCAATCTACACCGATATGAGGCACTCGAGAACCGGTTCCACGTTGTCTTTTACTCCTTCGAATAAGAACGCCAGATCCGCAAGTCCTGCGAAAGGTCACTATAGAACCAATTCCGACATCAGTGTGGTTAGAAAAGATCAAAATGCTCACGGTAACGGAGCAGAACCAAACCAACAACAAAACCAACATCGGAGATACTCTTCTTTGCTTTCTTACGGTGCCACAGAGCGGGGACACGTGTACGAGAAGTCGCCTACAAGGTCACCACAGAGAACCGGTCCACCGCCTCCACAGGAAAGACAGTTCAGTGGTGGAGATGAAAGTCCAGTGAAGTTGACCAACAACAAGAAAACGGTTTTGTCTCCAGAGAGAAGATCGGTTTCGGCAAAGGATATCACTGGTAGTCCCAAGACAAAAGATCCCAAAAGAATTGCATCGGCCGCGGTTGTTCACACCAACAATAATAATAAACAGAATGCTTCCATGAGATCTCTTACGTCACGTCGGACAGGAAAGTCCACCACTTCAGCTTTCCAAGAAGGCATACGTAACATTTCGACCGACGAAGCGATCAAGACTGCAGATTACTCTGGCTGGATGAGCAAGCGAGGCAACATGACGCTTGGTTCGTGGAAACAGAGATATTTCACTTTGCACAAGACGAGACTGTCGTACTTCACTTCCTTGAAAGACAAGAGAGAAAAAGGGCTGATTGATATCACATCACATCGTGTTTTGCCAGCAGTTGAGCCTGAAGACAAGTTGTCTGCGGTTTACGCAGCCACCACGGGTTCTGGCCGCTACTGTTTCAAGCTTGTACCACCAGCTCCAGGGTCGAGAAAGGGTTTGACGTTCACCCAGCAGAAGGTGCACTACTTTGCTGTTGAGAGCAAGGATGAGATGAGACGTTGGATGGCTGCGCTGATGAAGGCTACCATTGAATTGGACGAGTCTGTTCCGGTGATTTCCTCTTGTGTGACGCCGACGATTCCTCTACAGAAGGCGCAGGAGATGATGGCACAGGCGAGAGAAAACGCGAGAATCAACCTTGAAAAGATCGAAAGGGAGCAGCAGAAGTCACATGAGGAGTCTACCCCAGAGGAGGAGGATGATTCTGTGAACTCCTACTTGAACTCGACTGCGCAGACGCCTCTGACTCAGCCATCTGGGCAGTTTCAAACAATAACTCCGTCTTCCACCGGTTCCTATCAGAGAAAGCCACCGATGCAGATCGACACCAAGACTTTGAACGCAGCAGAGAATGGAGGCCTGAGCAGCATTTCGACTCCGTATCTGGTGACGTCGAGAGTTGGGTCTCCCAACTTGTCTTCGAACGAGTTATCGTCTCCCAGCATCAACGCCAAGAGGAGATCTTTGAAGAGGCTCCCGACTGCGTCGACGAACCCGGTCCCCATGATCACCAAACTGGAGCCTCGTGAAGACGGCAGCACATCTCCAACGTCACCGACCTCGAGCAACAGCAGAGAGGCCATTTCTGCAGCCGTTGGAGCGATGGGAAGACGTGTTATGTCCATCAGAAAATCCAGCAGGGAGAATACCAATGTATAACTAGCTTGACGACCAACCTTTTTTAATCTTTTTTGTTTTCACTTACGCTTTTTACTGCTGCTAATATTATTTTGTTTTATGCTGGTTTATGGAGCGACGAGCGAACGACGAGCGAAGCGAGTCGTGAGTGAGCAATTCCTGAATCGTTTCAACGGCGCTCGCAACAGAAACCTCCCAAAGACGTAATCGTCCACTCACTCGCTCCTCAACTCGCGAAGCGACTTCTTCTGGCCAAGTTTGAGTGCTGCTCAGAAGACGAGCGGAGCAAGTTATTCATACTTCACTCACGACTTACTCACGACTTACTCACGATTCGGTCGTGATTGACTCACTCACGTCTCGCTTTGTGAGTGAGTCGTTCGCTCGCTGTTTGCTTAATCAAGTCTTTCCGAGTCATTCGCTCGTCATTTGAATATGGTAACTACTCGCTCCGCTCGTTAAAATCACCCCTCACTCACTCTTCACTCACTCCTCACTCACTCCTCGCTTCGCTCGTCGTTCGCTCGTCGCGCACATCTCTGCACCGGCAAACCCAACAAGGAAAAAAGAGAGCAAAAAAAAAAGCTTGACCACAGCTAATCTAAATGCCGTAATGATAAGAGTGAACGTGTGCAATTGAGCGTCGTCAGCCTCGAACACCCGCAGAGAAACAGCACCAGCGCAACATGCCCCACTACATTACCCTGTCGACGTGTGCGCTGAACCAATGGGCGCTCGATTTCGAGGGAAACAGAGACAGAATTCTGGAGTCGATCTTGAAGGCAAAGGAACAGGGCTCTCATTTGCGTGTTGGACCCGAGCTGGAAGTGCCCGGATACGGCTGTCTGGATCATTTTCTCGAGAATGACGTCTATCTGCACTCGTGGGAGATGTACGCGATGATTCTCGCCAACAAGGACACCCACGGCATCGTCTTGGACATTGGAATGCCCGTCATCCACAAAAACAGGAGATACAACTGCAGAATCCTCTCGTATGACGGGAAAATCCTGCTCATCAGACCGAAGATCGTGCTGGCAAACGACGGGAACTACCGGGAAATGCGGTTCTTCACCCCGTGGCTCAAGACCCAGTACGTTGAGGAGTATGTCCTGCCCAGAATGATCCAGAAGATCACCGGCCAGGTCACGGTGGACTTTGGAGACGCCGTCGTGAGCACTCTGGACACGTGCATCGGTGCAGAGACGTGCGAAGAGCTTTTCACCCCACAGGCTCCTCACGTGTCGATGTCCCTGGACGGTATCGAGATCTTCACCAACTCGTCTGGCTCGCACCACGAGCTGAGAAAGCTCGACACCAGAATGGCCATGATCACTGAAGCCACACGCAAGTGCGGAGGAATCTACCTGTACTCGAACCAAAAGGGATGTGACGGCGACCGCCTGTACTACGATGGTTGTGCTCTGATTGTGGTGAACGGAAGAGTGCTCGCTCAAGGATCGCAGTTCTCTTTGGACGACGTGGAAGTGCTGACCGCCACGGTTGACCTGGAGGACGTCCGCGCCTACAGATCCGTCATCTCGCACGGCCTCCAGAGCAGAACGACTCCAACGTACAAGAGAATCCACGTTCCGGTGGAGCTCAGTCCCGACTCGGTCAACTTCGACGTCAGTGTTGCTCCAACGTCAGCGAGAGATATCCGCTACTACAAGCCAGAAGAGGAGATCGCATACGGCCCAGCGTGCTGGCTATGGGACTACGTGCGCAGGTGCAAAGGATCCGGGTATTTCATCCCATTGAGTGGCGGTATCGATAGCTGTGCAACGTCGGTAATTGTTCACTCGATGTGCAGGCTGGTTGTGACGGCGTGCAAAGAGGGAAACAAACAAGTGATCAAGGACGCCCAGTTGGTGGCCAACATGCCCGAGGACTGGACTCCAGAAACCCCACAGGAACTGGCAAACAAGATCTTCCACACCTGTTACATGGGCACGGAGAACTCCTCAAAGGAGACAAGACAGCGTGCCAAAGACCTTGCCGAGAAAATCGGGTCCTTCCACGTTGACTTGAACATGGACGCTCTCGTGTCGGCCACCATCAGCGTTTTCGAAGTCACAATGGGTAAAAAACCGATTTTCAAGATCTTTGGTGGCTCCAACATTGAGAATCTCGCCTTGCAAAACATCCAGGCCAGGCTGAGAATGGTGCTGGCGTATCTGTTCGCACAGCTGCTGCCGTGGACAAGAGGCCGTACCAACACCGGAGGTCTTTTGGTGCTTGGATCTGCCAACGTGGACGAGCAATTGAGAGGATATCTCACGAAATACGACTGTTCCTCAGCAGACGTGAACCCTATTGGCGGAATCTCAAAGACAGACCTGATCAGATTCATCCGTTGGGCACAAGACGAGTTCGAATTGCCTGTCTTGAGAGAGTTCATCGACGCGACTCCGACCGCCGAGCTGGAGCCTATCACAGATACCCATGTGCAATCCGACGAGGCCGACATGGGATTCACATACGAAGAACTCAGTGTGTTTGGAAGACTGCGCAAAGTGGAGAAATGCGGTCCGTACTCCATGTTCATCAAGTTGCTGCACCAGTGGAGCGGCAAGAAGACTCCGGAGCAAACTGCAGAGAAGGTCAAGAACTTTTTCTGGTACTACAGCGTGAACCGTCACAAGCAAACCGTGAGCACTCCATCGTACCATGCGGAACAATACTCTCCAGACGATAACAGGTTTGACTTGAGACCGTTCCTGATTGATCCGAGATACAGCTGGGCCAGACACAAGATCGACGAGGTGGTTGCCAAATTGAACACTGACGAGAAACTTGACACCATGACTGTTGACTGACTGACTGAATGCTTTTCTATTCGTTTTTAATGAACTGAATGAATGGTTTTTTTTTGATATTATGTTTAATCCCTTTGACTGACTTATTTTCGAACCCCCCATTTTTCGTTGAGTTTGTTGAGAAACTCCATTTGCGAGCTCACGTTACTGCTTGGGTGCGACAAGAATGAGCTGCGGTCGTTTCTCTCGACGAATTCCAGCAGACTAGCTGCCACTTTGTCGGGGATGTCTTCCTGGATGAAATGACCCAAGCTGTCCGAGTCGTCTGTTTCTATGGTGCGTGTGGCGGTGGTTAGCGTTTGTGTGAGGTCCAGTTGGTTGTTGTGGAACACGATGAGCTGGTATTTCCCCTGCATTTGGCCAATCATGAGCTCCTTGTCGAGGTAGTCGTTGTTGGCGAGAATGAGAAGCTTGGACACGCGGCCGGAAATGCTGGTGAATTGCGACGAGAGGTTTGCAAACCAGTCTGTCCAGTACTGTTCTGATCTGCTGAGGTCGACGACCCAACGGTACCCGCCGCTGGTGGCGGCCAGCAGACTGGGGACGGAGATGAGTGCGCTTTTGTAGTTGTGGAGCAGCCCGGAGTTGATGTGCCAGTCGATGGCTTTCTTGACAGTTGGGAACGATTTGGGCATGGTACGCAGATACCCGTTCATCGACGAGAGAGCCTTGATGGCTGTGTCCTCGACGATGTCGATCATGACCAGGCCTTTGATGGCGTTGCGGATCTCGAGGGGAAGCGCGCTTTTGTCTGGGTTTTGCTCGTACTGGTGGATGATCTTGGTGAGCACCGATCCACCGAGGGAGTGGCCCACGAGGAAGAAACTAGGCGTGATTTTCGGGTCCGCGCCGAAGTTTCTGTTGTAGAACTCAGTGAGAATGAAGACGAAGTCGCTGCACAGGTTTTCGATCGACAATTGCAGAGAAAGGTCACTGTTATGCCTGTCCACGTTCAACAGACCCGTCTTCCCGTGTCCCCTCATGTCGAATGAAAGCAGGCCAGGACAGTTTTCCAGCGAGTCGCGTTCGCAGATCTTCGGGATCGACGTGCAGAGACGTGCAAACGTCAGTCCATCCGAGCCTGCGCCGTGGTGCGTGATAAACACCACCGGACTGAGCCGGTCCTGTTCGGAATCTGTGCGGAACGACGGTTTGGCGAAGTATGTTTGGAACTTGTACGAGGAATCCGGATTCTGGTAAACTTGTGCTTCATTGAAGTAATTGCTCCAATTGGGCAACTCAATGTCCTCACGTTTTGTTGCTGAAGTGGGTTTCTGTTTGGTGCCAAAGTTGGTGGGGAGATCCGCCACCGTTGATTCGTTCTCCTCTTCCTCGTCCTCGGAGCCCAGACTGCCCAATGAGGTTCCGAGCCGCTGCTCCAGCTTTTGGATCTTGTTCTGGAAGATGCTGTTCTGGAGGTTGGACATTTTGGGGAGTGCAATCAAGAGGAAGAGGGAGGTGTGGGGAAATAAACAAGACAATTTGCCCTTTTCGAGGGGAGAAAAAATACCCCCCGAACGACGAGCGAAGCGAGGAGTGAGTGAGCACCGCCACGTGTGGCTGGTAACGCCATGGTCGTCTTGGCGAGCGAGGGGCTACCATGTCTCGCCTTGCTCGTTCGGTGAGGGCATGGTGCGGAAGAGTAGAGGAACGTGTCGATGAACAGAGCTGCCGAAAGATCAGCCACCGGGCGGCGTAAGTAAGTGCGAGCGCAGGGCACGCTGGGTACGCTCACGGTCACCGGATGCCGCGCACGTGACACCGTCCGCCGGCGACTGAGCCCAGAGTCTTGCAGTCGGTCGGCGACTGAGTGGCGGCTCGCCTCGCTCGCTTCGCTCGTCGTGTGCCTCGCAAAGAGACTCGTAAATGCTGGCCAGACCGCGAAAACCCGGACTGTCGGCGGAAGCGAGCGCGCCGTTTCAGGTCGATGGGTGAAATTTTTCTCCGCCACACCAGGGGGTGAGATTTGGATGGTTCCAGGGGGTTAACTCCTCGGAGGAGGGGAACGTCGCGGGACCTCCAACAGGGGGTTCAACTGCAAACTAGACTAAGTTGAGGCGACCGTTGTGGAGCCCGATGGCGAGCGAGGCAAGCAAGGCGAGCGAAGCGAGCGACCAGGCGAAGCGGCTGACTGGCGACTCGCGTGGCGACTCGCTTCGCTCCTCGCTTCGCTCTTCGTGTACCGTGCGTGCTGCAGCATCCGTGGAGTGCGAGATTTTAAATTCAGAGTTAGCTGAATTTTACCACGGAATCGTGAATTCCGACTCGCATGCGCGCTGAACCCTGTGCAGCACTAAAATTTTCCCGAACAACAAGAACGGAAAAAGCAACGCAGAGTCCAGCCGCAGACGGGCGAGGGGGTGCGTTTGTTTCCTAGACGAGCTAAGCGAGTTGCTCTTGGAATGAGGGACGCTTCGATGTCGACTGACGAGTACCGCGAAGCGAGTCGTTCATGGAGTGAGGGACCCTTCTGCGAATCGCGCATACCGTTGTTCTGATTGCTTTATAAAATATTAAATAAGTCGGTATACACACCGATAAATAGGAATTATAAATAAGATCCAACCAAGAAACCCATCCGTGTCTATAAATAACCTCACGACGAGCGACAGTGAGTGAGCGAATCACTTGACTCACCACTGGCTTCGCTCGTAGTATTTTTGTAACTAAGGGAGGGTGACGAGCAAGGCGAGTCGAGTCGTTGATGAAAGGAGTAGTGGTGAGTCGACTCCTTCCTCACGACTCGCTACGCTCGTCGTTCGCTCATTACAACTCATTATCCTCCTCCCCATGCTTAAAACAACACCTCTTCCCATACCGACACTCGCCAGCCTTCAGCCAGTTGGCGCACATCTTTGTCTTCCAGTTGTCAGCTCTCTTCACCTTCTTCAGCTCCTCTTCTCCGTGCGCAAACTGACACTTCGACCCGTACGGACAGCTGCCCTTCTTGCTGAACTGCATGCACATTTCCGTTTTGTACAGCTGCTTGTCGATGACCGGTTTGCTTTTGCTTGTGGCGGTGCTGTTGCTCGTGGTGCTGTTTGCTGCGCCAACCTTGACCGTTTTCTGTGCGCTGCTCGTCTCCGAGCCGGTTTCAATCTCGGCGTCTGCTCGCTCTGCTCGCTCTACCGGCTTTTCCTGCTTCGCTTGCTTCGCTTGCTTCGCTTGCTCAGCAGTCTTCGCCTCCTCTGCGATCCCCACGGCCAGACCCGTCGACGGGTCGATGTTGGCCTTGATTATGTAGAACCCAACGTTACCCGTCTCGCCAGCTTTGCCTGTCGAGCTCGCTTTACTCAACAGAAGCAGGTTCTCCTCCGTCAGCGGGAAACACAGCTGCTGCGACGAGACCGGCGTCGCAGACGACGCGGCCGTGAGAAGCGTGTTAGCAGCCACTGGAGTCGAAACACTCGTGGCCGTCGGAGTCACAGAAACGCTCGTCGGAGCAGTGGCAGCAGGAACAACAGGGGTGGTAGCAACGGGAGTCGGCGCCGGCGACATCGCCGAAACCGGCTGGTACAGCTGTTGCAGCTGCTGTTGGAGTTGTTGCTGGAGTTGTTGCTGCTGGAGCTGCTGCTGGAGCTGCAAAAGCTGTTGTTGTTGAAGCTGCTGCTGTTGCTGCTGTTGTAGTTGCTGTTGTAGTTGCTGCTGTTGTGGCTGCTGTTGCAAGTAAAGAGGCTCCTGCGAGAACGCGGTTGGGGCTCCCCACGAAGGGGTGGTGGCAGGGGCGGTTGCCAGTGGCTGGGCTAATGGCTGGGCTAATGGCTGGGCTAATGGCTGAGTCATTGGCTGAGTCACTGGCTGAGACACTGGCTGCGCCAACGACTGCGCCGCTGGCTGCGCGGTATCCGCCCACAGATTCGGAACAAGGTTCATCATACTCAAAGCGTCGAGCGGCGCCGGAGTGGCCGATCTGGGCCTGTTGTCTCTCCCAAGATCCGACAACAGGTTGCCTGAAGAGGCGGCTGGCGATATGATGGTGGACGTTTCAGAGGCCGAGGGAGTGAGCTCCGTGGAACTGAGCTTGAGTTTGGCAAAGTCCAAGCTGGCGCTGAGATCGAGTCCCAGGTGCTCTTTCTCCAGCTCAAAAGCAGCCGACTTCTCGGCGCTGTCGAAAGGATTCCAGATGGTGGACATGAATAGGGGGTGTGACGAATAAATAGAGTATCAGATCAACAGGCGTGAACAAAATAAATAAAGTGCTTGGAAAACGACGGGAAATGAGCTGCTGACGACACCGAGAGTCTTGCTTCAACACATATGTTGTCTGCAAAATGAATGAGAGTGTTTGCTACCAAACGGCAAAGTGTTTCTGTTCTGTCAGTGAAAAAAAAAATGTTGGTTACAAAAAGAAGAAAAAAAAAAAAATCTGGGATTTTTAGTCTGTTTTGCCTGTGCTCCCGTTGCTGTGAATATATATTAAACGCTCCGTACCGCCGTTGATTAGCACGCATGCACCCGTGGGATTCTGCCCAGAGCGACTTCCATGTCACTGCAACCTGTTGCCAAAGTGTATTTTGCAATAATTTATCGGCATTAACGTGCAGAAGAAAAAGAAACAGCCAACAATAGACCCTATTGTTAGGGGGTATCGTCAGTCACAGCCACGTACCGGGCACAAACAATACAGGGTGGCAAATTCCAAGACGAGCGAAGCGAGTTCATTTGCCAATGCTCAGCCAAGGTCAAATGGAGGGACACCCTCTCACTATGACCCTTGCCTACCACCTCCGTCTGGCGGGGAACGGTATGCTTTTGAAGGGAGGTCCGCCCCAACAGAGCTTTGCTCGTGAAATCACCAAACCGCCAGATGGCTGTTGGGGGTGTCGCCAAGCGCGAAATTCCAAATGGTCACACCCCCGTTTTACAGGGTGCGCTGGTACTCCGATCTCCGGACCAAACGGGGCGAGCGAATCTGTTTTTGTTTTTTTTTTTTTTTCCGGCCCTCACAAAGGACGTACCGGTTTGGTAGGACCTAACGGGAGTCCCGGACCCATCGGGCCCACCCGATGAGCGGAGCGAGTCGTGTGTGGGTAAACCAGATCAAAACCTGCGAGGCTAGTTTTCCAACGGGAATCGGGAATCGACGGGTCGCCGCACGGAGCGAGTGTTGTTGTAGAATGCTCGCGAAAAGTAGTTTTGGTTGTCGGTTTCATGCACCTGTCGGAAAGAAACCTCGCTTATCCGGAGCAGCAGTCGCGACGAGCGACGTGCGACGAGCGAAACGAGTCGTGTGCAGGCAAACTCCACAAAGAACTCGCGAAGCGACGTCTTCAACCAGAATCGACGGGTCGGCGGGCGGATTCATGATCCGCGACGACGCGGTCGCCGTCGACTCGCCTTACCCGTTGCCCTGCTTCACTCGTAACTACACAGCAAACTGGCGATTAGCAGGAAGTCGACTCCGTTGCGATTGCAACTGGTATGACATGGGGAGTGGGGGGCATTGAGAGAGCCCACCTGCTCTGCTCGACCCGCCGATCGACGCATCTGCTTACGGGTCTCTCAAGTTGAAGACCTGCCCTGCAAGCTTGTTCGAAAGACGACTGTCGCCGCAGGGTTAACAAAGACTAGAGAGCTGTAGCCGCAGGCACAGAGGATCATACAATTTACTCGCGTCACTCGCTTCGCTCGTCCATCCCGCTTCGCTTGTCGATCGCGATCGACGCGCCGATCGACGCGCTGTTCTTCACCTTCTCGCCACTAAAAATTTTTTATCAACAAAACAACAACCCTCTTCTTGTCTTGTCCTCTTTCCCACACCATTGACTGCTCCCCAAGCAATGTCGTTTAACTGGTCGACTGCTCCATTCAGCCGTCTATACGACAGTATTGAGACGGGGAATGTGGAGGCGCAAAAACAACTTTTCACGTTCGTGAACCATGATTTGACCAGCATTCTTGTTTTGCCCTCAAAGAGCTCAGCAAGCCGTCAGCGACTCGAATCCAAGCGGATCGCGTTCAGTGACGGCACAGAGTACGAGCTAAACGACGAGTTTGTGCAGACAGCAGCAAAGCTCGCCGACGAGCTTGATCTCGACGAAATGGCGAGCGCAGAGACCCTTTTCTGCGCGTCCCTCAACGAACAAGAGACCGTTGGGACCCCGCTGTTCGACGCAGCCAAAGCTGCCTACTACACAAGACGCCAGTACGTGCTACAGATCGTCTCGTACTGCGTTTGTGCGGGAAACACCGACCAAGCGGCCGCCGTGGCCCAAAAGGTGTCCTTCAACACTGTCTTGCAGAGCTTTGAGGCCGTGGAAAAACAGCTGACAGCAATCGTCGAGCTCGTGGAACGCGAAAGAATCCTTGCGGGCCCTCAGACCCTTGCGGGATTCGCCGGAAACGGCAACGCGAGCGGACCGGGCGCCGCACAGCAGAGCTTCTTGAACCCTTCTTTCGCAAGAGCAGTCGAATACCGGCGCCGCTGCCTTTTCAAAGAGCACCAGCTGCTCGGCGAGGTTCTGTGTGGACTCGTGCAAAACGGACGCACCACCGTGGCCGATTTTGAGACCGTCACAGCTCGTCTTGCTCGGTATGAGCCCCATGACGTGCTTCTGGCGAGCTATTTGCCAGCTGCAATGACGTTTGTGTCACGCTTGGACACCCTCGCAGACGCAGACGTGCGCACTTTACACCGGCGCGTGACGGACGCGCTCGATGGCGCGGCAGAACGGCCTGCAACGGCGCTGGTGGCAGCCGTTTTCCTCACGCACTTCATTTTCTGGTGCAAAAGCGAGCGCAAACGCACCGAAGAGTTTGCCTTTGCCAAAAGCGTGGACGAGCCATTGCGCCATGCGATCAGCCTTGGTGCGCTCGAGCAACTGTTGTCGCTTGCAAGTGATACGGCTGCCTCGGAGGCTACCGACTGCCAAACAGAGCCGTTCTATGAGTTCAGAGAGCTGTTGCAACGCCACATCCCAAGGCTCCGTCGTGCAGATGCCCACATCTCTGGCACTAGTGCTCCAGAGGATCTGTTGGACGCTCACTTCTTGCCCTTTGTCACCAGCGCGTTGCATTCTTTTGTCGTGGCTTTTGTCCAACATGCCGCGTTTGTGCTGACACACTTGCGAGACGCAGAGGAAGACCTACTGTTGAGTGAGGATCCCGATCTCGACGCTTTGGCAGAAAACGCCGACCTCGAGCGGTTCTATCTCGCTCTTTTTTACATCTACGCCGGACGGCCGGCGCTGGCAGCACAATTCTGGGCCGACGACGCCTTGTACGGGTTCTTACAGTGGGCAGCAGCATGCAACTCGCCTCTTTTGGTGGCTGCATTTTGCATGGTTCTGTCTGCTTTGGCAAACAGCGATGCCAATGCTGCAAGAGTCTTCAACTTCTTGCAAAGAGCGGGAGAGCCGACTACGGGAGAGCCGACCTCCTTGGTTACCGGAAGCAGCGGGAGTGCGGCAGCAGCTGGCGGAGAAACCGCAGCTGCTCTGCTTTTTGCAGGAAAATATTCTGGCGTGAGCTGGGGAACCATTTATTCCTCACTGGGATACTACAAGCGTGAGTTGGCCAGTGTAACTAGCAGCAGCTTGAGCAATGCCATAACCACCAATGGTGGCTCTTCCGCTCCAGTGCAGACGGGAGCAGCGTTGGGCGAAGATTCCACGCTTCTCTTGCTGTCTTTCTTGCATTTGCTAGCATCGGTGGCTCGTAATAGTGCCCAGGCAAAGCGCGAACTCGTGGAGAGCGACGGCCACGAGATCTTGTCGGTTTTGTCTGGATTTTTGGCCCACGGAGCGCCACTGGTGCGGCCGGCTCTGTTGTTACTGGCTGCGCTTGTGGGCGAGACAGTGGGCGAGCGCGAGCGCGTGTGGCGTGTCTTGGAGCTGTGGTGTTTTGGAAGTTCCGCAGCGTCAGCGGCGGCGGCGGCGGCCGTGACGTCCACGACAACTACTGCAACAACCACAACTACAGGCTCTGTTTCTGTTGGGCCCAGAGGCGGCAGTTCCACTCACTATTCACCACGGCATCATTTTGGTGGACTCAAGTCTGCAGGTGAAGTACACGGATTTGCCTGCTTGATAGGCGAGCTTTTGAGGCCACTTCCTCCACCGAAGGATCCGTTTGAGCCTCTCGCAACGCCGTTTTTGCCCTCCGAACAAGGAGTGTGGCCGTATATCGAATATCTCTCGAATGAGGTGTTTGCCGGCACCAAGGCAGCAAGCGCAAATTCCGCTTCTTCGGGGATTCCGCTTCTAGGATCACGTGACCGCTTTGCTCTCCAAACAGCAGTCTTGACGATTTGGGAGCGGTGTTTGGTGCAATTGAACCCGGAGTTGGTGCAGAGTGCTGCCGCAGCAGGCGTTCGGGACCTGGACCGCGTTGTGGCTGGCGGTAGCGTGATTCAGCATATACAAGCCCATGGAGGAGCGGCAGTCATGAACTGTTTGTTCCGTCCTAGTGTTCATGGGGTCTTATTTGACATTGCTGGGCTTGGTTACGAAGAAGAATGCGAGTTGAGTAAGACCTCGCCTCAACGGATGTTGTTGCAGCAAGCGTTGCGGGTGATTGATTTGCTATTAGAGCGGGAAAGATTGTTTGTGGATGAGCTGATTCCTGTTTTACGTTTACCCAACAACGGGTTTTGCGCGGCTGCAAGCGTGGGGACGGCTGGTTTTGGATCATTGTTAGACGCGTTGGTGCTTCGTTTACCGTTCGTGGCGACCTTGTCACTTTACGTGGGCAGCCAAGACTGTGCAGTGGCTCGTGCTTCTCTACGTGTTTTGCATAGGGTGGCGGAAGCTCCGCAATTTGGCGGATCATCCGCATCGGGTGTTGCAGCAGGTGCCGGTGACGTTTTAGGTGGAAGTCGGTTGCTGACATTGTACGAGACAGTCGACGAGGCCACACGTATCCGGGCGTCTTGGATCGAGCAATTTGAGCGTGGAGAAGATCTGGGACTTAAAGTGGAGATGTTGGAGTTCATCTTGGAAAATTTGCGTGAAGCAAGACCTAATAGATGGACCATTTCGCACTTTTTGCTCGGATTTGATACTCGTTCTCGCACGCTTGGATCTCGTAACGAGATCGGGACTGTTTTATCGGGACGTTGTTTGCTGCAATCTGTGCTGGCAGTCTTGTGCGAAACGCTGCCGTTTGGTGACTGCGTGAGGCTGGCACCAGCACGGGTGTGTGCGCTTTGTTTGGAGGTTGTTTTGGGTGTGACGAGGGGCAACGGCGCAGTTTTGGAGTATTTAAGAGGTGATAGCGGAACATCCGCCTCTGAAGAAAATCTATTTTTGCGGCTGTTGAAGACACAAAAGGTGACGAGGCAAACGAGATGGGACAACTTGCCATTTGATGGTGTCGTGAGCTCTTCTTCTGAGTTCTCATCGTCTTCATCCTTGTGTGCTTTGGCAGCGTTTGTGGCGTGCCGTGCGGCGGCATTGGAATTACTAGCCTTGGAGCTGCGCCACACGTTTGTGAGCGGATCCTTTGCGCTTGCTCAGCGGTATGTGGCTGCGTTGGTTGCTGCAGGCTCGTCGCCAAAGCTGTTTGACTTTCTGGATGTTTTGGAGTTGCATCCGCGCAACGCCATTGAGAAAGTTGAAGAGTGGGGGTTTGATTTTGGTTATGTTTTGGAGCGGGCAAAGTTGCGCGTGACAAACTCGGACGAGAATAAAGCGGAAGATCCGCTCACTTCATGGCTAGTTAAACCATCAGCAACCTCGTCTGGTCCGTTTGATTTACATGCTTTGGAGACTCTTGTTTCGTTATATGCCAAGGAGTCGCGTCTAGTGTTGCCCGCATCGGCGGAAAATGTGCCGTTTTTCCAGTCGCAAACGGCTGCTTTGAAACGTACGGTGACAAACACGCTATCGTTTGACCTATTCCGGGTGCAACACTTGCGGTGTTTGCATGCATGGGCAACTTTGGTGCAAATCTTGGTGACGGACGGCCCGATGGATGCCGCCTCGAGATGTGGTCTTGTTCTGGAGGTGTTACAATGCGTTGTTCCACGGATCAATGACTATCTGGACGCTGATGGAGACGGAGAATATGCTCGGGAGCTTGTTTCTTTGTGTGTTTCGTTGTACCACAGTTATGGACGGGATAAAGAGACTCTGTTACGGAGTGCCAAAGAGCGTGAAGTTGCTGCTGAGTTGGATGCTGGACGGCTGTTCCCGCTGTTCAAAGCTGCTGCCACAGGAGCGGTTTCTCCGCAAGCGACACCGGAAATGCGGTCGGATCTGTATGTTTTGGCAACGAGCTATTTGCAACAGGCATTGGCGAGCCGGGCCATCCTAACTGAGGTGATGATTTTTGTTCGTTCGGCGGACGAGAAATGGCTGTGCAGCGTGTGCAACGATGCTTTGATGGGCGAAGGAGCTGCACGGATTACAGGGATGTTGCTGGTGGAGGCGTTGTTGAAAGTGAGTAGTGCAAACAGTGCTAGCGGAACATCCGCCAGCAGTTTTTTGGTGGAGACACTATCGAGACACAACTATCTTTTGCTACTCGTGCACAAGATCAAAGCGATGGACGAGGTTTTCTGTGCTTGTGCGGATGGCGGTCGTGCTGGGATCACACTGGATGCTCTGTTGTACGAGCTGACGACTTTCAAGACGTGCGTGTACCTTCTCATACGGGTGGCACAGACGAAAGCAGGAGCACATCAGCTGATGCAATGCGACGTGTTGAAAGTTGTGCGAGAGTGCCGATTTTTACAGGCGGATGCTGATTTGGGACTGAGGATCTGGGTTGAAGGCGAGAAAGAGGGAGCTGGCCACGGGTTTGAGGAATTAACCTTATCGCTGGACACGCCATTGATGGCTGCGGGAGGAGCAGCAGGAGCAGCAGGAGTCGGTTCATCGGGAAGTGGGACAGGGGTTTCATATTACGATCTGGTGGTGCCAGTGTTCCAACTAGTTTGTTCGGTTGTGATCTCTCTTGGGCCACAGAATGAGAGGAGTGTTCGGCAGGCACGTGGATTGATTGGTCACTTTGATCGGCTAATCGGAGCTGTTTTGAAGCGCGAAATTGTTGAGGAGGAGCTCCAAACCAGAGGTGCGAGCAGCGTGAGCGCAGCAAGTACTGCAAGCACTGCAAGCATCGAAAGTGCAGCAAACACAGAAAAAGGCTCCGAGTCCAGAGCCAAAACAGGAGGTATACAGGGGCTAACCCAACTGATTACGCTGTTAGATGCACTTGTGTAGAGGTCGGCAAACACAGGTGAAGATACGTCTGCACGAGGCGTGCGTTTGGTTCTGCACGTTTTAATTTGCTCTACGTATTTTTATTTACATTTTTCCCAATAACTGGAAAAAATATTTAACTCGCTGTGCAGTGCGATGCATGAAACGCGTCTGCGATGCTTATCGCCCGCGTTTTTTAATACTGCAAAGTTTAGATTGAAACTCGGGTCAAACAATTGTCCCCTTGCAGATCCGCAACGGTTGCAGGAGGGCGTAATTGTGGTGGCGCGGCGGGGCGAGATCTAAAGGGGATGTGGCTTAGAGTGCAAGTAGGCAGTGAGCGATACCAGGTGACGGAGAGCAACAACAGGTGACGGAGCAGCAGCAGGTGGTAGCCGTTATTGGCGGAGACAGCCGGTGGCGGCAGCAGCCGATTGAGTTCTATTGTTTGGCCGCGCTCGCGGTGCTCGCGGTGCTCGCGGCGGGTATCTCGAACGCGCAAGGAAATTCGCTCGAGGCGGTGATGCGGTAGATCCGTGAAAAAACATCAAATTGGCGGTGATTTTGCCCTAAATAGCATTTTTCACTGAGGCGCGAAAAAGTTTTTCCTGCTCCAGAGCCAAGTTAGTTGCTACCGTTTGAAAAGATCGTCCTTTTTCCTATTAATGATGGGTATTGTGATCTGCGCTGCTGCCATCGTGCACTACATAAGTCGAGAAAACTTAGCCTGATGCATTGAGCCAGAACTGTACCGTTTGGGATCGAGTTTGTTGATTTTTCAAATCACTCGCTGCCCTATATAAAGTGTAGTTTCCACCTACGAACGATCCACTTCAATCACTCTTGTGTTTCTCTCTCGGTAACCATGAGACTCACACAGACTCTGCTCAGTGCCTTTGCTCTCGCGTCCGTCGCACACGCCGCATACGTGCCTAAAGGCGCAGAACTGCCTTTTCCGACCGGAAAGTTGTCTGCTACGTCGATGGTGGCAGGCAAGACTCTGGCCGTCTACCTGCAAACCCCGCCAGCTGCCTCCATTGACAAGCTGCCGACTGCCACCCCTGCTCCAGGCAACTCCTCGGCTCCCGTCTATGCCTACTCGATGACCAACAGTTCCCTTTCCGTGCCTCCACAGACAACCACCTCCACCCACACTTACACAACCACTTCCACCATCAGTGGAGGTTTTGGCTGGAATCCGAGCGGATGGCCATCCCACACCGGTTTCCCAGAACCGTCGATTCCAAAAGACACCCAGCTGTTTGCTTGTCCAGCTGGCGAGGCTCTCACCGTCACTGTGGACGCTGGAGTTTTGTACGACTCTGACGGGAAAATCGGATTCATCTCCATCGATAACAAGATCCATTTTGAAGAGTCTGTTCCTGTTAAGGACGTTTTGTTCGCAGCAGGATGGTCCGTTTCCCATGAAGGTTACCTTGCGTTGGGCGAACAAATCGTCTTCCATGAGTGTAAGGTTGGCGAAGACTACCATCTGTTCACCAGTCCAATCGGCGACAGCTGTGTGGAGGCTGTGCTGGTTGCGGTTGAGATTTCTTGTTCTTAGTCTGAAGGCTGAAAATATTCTAGAGTGCCTTATTTTTCTGGGCCGTCAGTGCTGTGTCGGACTTCCGATCATGGCATCCCGTTTGTAATTTTCTAATAAAGGGGTTTATTTATTCAGCAAGCAATTGACGAGCGAAGCGAGTCAATCGATCCGTCTTTTGTTGAGTTTGTTTCATAAAAGAAAAATTTCAGCGGACGACAAGCCGCCTCAGCTCCGCTGGTCATAGCCCCACTCCGCTAGCTTACTCCGCCTGTAGTTGAGCACTTTCAGCTCCTCCTTTGCTCAGCATTCTCCAACGTGATTACACATCCTTTATTTTGCAACACTTCCTACCAATTTACGTGGTGTATTACATAATCACAGATTTCCACGTCTGTCACCACCCCCCGCGACAAGTGAACCCAAGCACACTAGTCAATTAAGTAGAGGCCAACATGTGCCGGGTTCAAGCAGCCAGTTATTTGGACTCACTCAGCCATAGGTGGCAGAGCGATGCTGTATGGCGGAGAGGTGAGGAAGGTATCGCTCATTTCCAGAGGAATCAAGCAGTCACCTGCAGGACAAGCTCAACGCAGCTTACATAATCCCTGACATAATTGCCACATTCCGCGACCTTTCTGTTTGCTCAATCAAAATTTAAATCAACAAACAAAGTAATTGATCCACCAAATCAACTGTGGTATTCCCACCAAACAACCACCAATGTCACCATCACAGCTGCAAATTAAAACAGGCGCGCTACAGAGACTGCTCAAGGATCTTGAGCTCTACAAGCAGGAGCTGGGCGAGCACGAGGAGACCATCCGCGGCCTTGACACGAGGCTGCAGTCGGAACCAAGCAACGAGGAGCTTGCCTACACTCTCAAGAACTACATGCGCATCAAGGAAGAGACCGAGAGACTTATTCCTGCTGTGCAGACCAAGATGGCCGACGTGTTGGCCGGCTTGAAGGAGTATCTAGCGGCGAACGAGGGCGAGAACCAGGACTCTGTAAAGAAGCTCATTGCCGATGCCGAGAAGGCTCTTTCGAAGTAGGGATTACAGCGAGTGGAACGAGGTTGTGATGCCAAGTTTATACCCAGCACGAAGTGCACTTAAAAGTCAACTTTGCCACGACAGAGTAACTGTTGTGGGCTATTTTTCTCACAGAAAAAATAAAACCACCACCAAAAAAAAGCAAAAGTTTAGGGGCGACGCGTAACGCGTAAAAAGGGGCTCCTCCTGGTTGCGGCAATTTTGTCACAAGCTTTTTTTTTTTTTGTACTTATTCCCCCTTTGTCTTGTTCTTTTCTTCTTGGACCCACCATAAGGGCCATCAAGACACCGTTTTGATACATCTAAAGCGCGCAATTTCGCTCATTGAAAGCTCAAGACACTCGCGGCAGAGAAATTCCGAGCATGGCGGCGAGCAAAACGCAATCCAAAGGGACTGTCCCTCAAACGAGTCCTCCAGCAAAGCTGAAACAAACGAGTTTACTCTCGTTTTTCTCCAAGAAATCCGCGTCTGCTGCCAACAAGAAGAAGGAGATTGCCACTCCGGCCAATTCGTCTCCTGTGCGCGGGCAAAACGCGGCGGACGACAAGGAAAATGAGCAACCGCAGCCGATTCTCAAGCCTGCCACTCCAGAAAAGACGCCTGCGTTGCCTCAAACGCCGCAGTCTGACAGCAAAAGCTCGTCGCAGACGGAGACGCTGACGGAGGCGGAGCACGCGGAGCACGCGGGGTCGCCGGTGGCGTCTGGCCGACGCGCCAAGAGAATAACGTATCTAGAGTCCTCTGACGAGGAGGCGGATGACGACACGTTTGCGCGTTCTCGCGGGCCTGGCGCGGCACGCAAGCGCAGAAGAGTTGTTGACGACGAAGACGAGGACGAGGAGTTTGTTCCGGAGGCCAACAACGAGCCCAGCGAGGACGAGGACATGAAAGACGACGAGTTTGTGGTTCCAGATGAGGAGGAGGAGGAGGAGGAGGAAGCCGTTGTCGTGAGGAAACAGAAGAAGAGTCCGACACCAAAGACGTCGTCTTCGTCGGTCCTGGCGTCGAAGTTCAGTGCGTCGTCGTCGTACGCGTCGAATGGGGGAGCAGCCGCTACGCTGGCGAAAAGCTCACCAAAAAAGTCCTCAGCAATGACACCGCAAAAGAAGTTTGTCAAGGAGAACGAGGAACGGTACCAGTGGCTGATCAACATCAAAGACGCGGATGGCAGGCCCGAATCCGACCCTGAATACGATCCGCGCACGCTGTACATTCCAAAGTCTGCGTGGGCCAAGTTCACAGCATTCGAGAAGCAGTACTGGGAGATCAAGTCCAAGTTTTGGGACTCGATTGTTTTCTTCAAAAAGGGCAAGTTCTACGAGCTGTACGAGAAAGACGCCGACGTGGCGCACCAGAAGTTTGATCTGAAGCTTGCGGGAACAGGCAGAGCCAACATGAGACTTGCTGGTATTCCCGAGATGTCGTTTGACTTCTGGGCCAAGAAGTTCATTGACGAAGGATTCAAAGTCGCCAAGGTCGACCAGAAAGAGTCGCTTTTGGCGAAGGAGATCAGAGAGAAAAACGCCGTTTCCAAAGAGGACAAGGTGATCAAGCGCGAGCTGTCGTGCGTGCTGACCTGTGGAACGTTGACGGACGAAGGGATGTTGACGGACGAGATGTCCAAGTACTGTTTGTCGCTCAAAGAGATGACCAACAACGACGGCAGCAAAGTTTTCGGAGTCTGTTTTGTCGACACGGCCACGGGAAAGATGCAGCTGACCGAATTCGAGGACGACTCCGAGTGCAACAAGCTGGAGACGCTGTTGGCGCAAATCCAGCCGATGGAGGTTCTTGTTGAGAAGTCGAAAGTGAGCTCGATGGTGATGAAGTTGCTCAAGTACAATGCGCACCCTGGGGCGATTTTCAGCTCGTTGAAGTCGGGCGAGGAGTTTTGGGACCACGAGACTGCTTTCGAACAGCTCACTAGAGGCAAGTATTTCGAGGCTACAGACCTGGACGATCTCTCCCACTACCCGGCACTGTTGGTGGAGTACTACGAGAAGGAGAAGAACGTTGGGTTTTCTGCGTTTGGCGGTCTTCTGTGGTACCTGAAATCGCTGAAGCTTGACGAGTCGATCATCTCGATGGGCAACATTGAGCAGTACGATCCATTCAAGAGCAACTTTGCCGACTCTACCATGAGACTGAACGGAGTGACATTGCAGAACCTGGAGATCTTCAGCAACTCGTTTGACCAGAGCGACAAAGGAACGCTCTTCAAGCTTTTGAACCGTGCCACCACTCCGTTTGGTAAACGGATGTTCAGAAGCTGGGTGGTTCATCCGTTGATGTCGCAGCCAGCGATTGAGTCGAGACTGGATTCTGTCGAGACGTTGATGAACGACGGAGAGCTGCGGTCGTTATTGGAGACCAAGTTGAGCAAGCTTCCGGATCTGGAGAGACTATTGGCGCGGATCCATGCTGGCAATCTCAAAGTGAAGGAGTTTGCCAAGTGTGTTGCTGGGTTTGAGTCGATTGCGTCGTTTGTTGGGATCTTGAAGTCCACGTATGCTGAAGATGGTTCTCAATTGGGCGGAGATCTGGGCAGGATTCTCAAGATGTTCCCCAAAGACCTGGACGAGTGTGTTGGGCGGTGGTCGAATGCGTTTGACAGAGATCTCGCGGCGCAGGAGGGAATCATGGTTCCCGAGGAAGGTGTTGAGCCTGAGTTTGACGAGAGCAACAACACGATAAAGGAGCTGGAGAAAGAGCTGAACAAGTTGCTGAGCCAGTACAGAAGGGAGTTCAAGTGCCAAGAGATGTGTTTCAAAGACAGCGGGAAGGAGATTTTCTTGATTGAGGTTCCATCGAAGGCGGTTTCGAGGATTCCAAAAGACTGGCAACAGATGGCAGCAACGTCGAAGTGCAAGCGGTACTGGTCTCCAACGGTGAAGAGCATTGTGAGGAAGTTGATGGAGGCCAGAGAGTTGCACAAGATTCTGTGCGAGAGCTTGCAACAGAAGATGTATGCGAAGTTTGACTGCGACTACGAGACGTGGTCTCTGGCGATCAAGATGGTGGCACAGATGGACTGTATACTGTCATTGGCACGGAGTTCGGAGAGTTTGGGGGCTCCGATGTGCCGTCCGGAGTTTATTGAGAGCGAGAGAGCGCAGGTTGAGTTCCGCGAGTTGAGACATCCATGTTTTATTCCTGGTGGAGCGTCGGGAGCCAAAGATTTCATTCCAAACGATATTTCCTTGGGGGTGAACGACAGAGACCATATTGGGCTTTTAACGGGAGCCAATGCGGCTGGTAAGTCGACCTTGTTGAGGATGACGTGTGTTGCGGTGATGATGGCTCAGATCGGGTGTTTTGTTCCTGCGACGAGTGCCAGATTGACACCGATCGACTCGATCATGACGAGATTGGGAGCGAACGACAACATCATGCAAGGGAAATCGACGTTTTTCGTGGAACTGTCTGAGACGAAGCGGATTTTGGAGACGAGCACGCCACGGTCGCTGATTATATTGGACGAGTTAGGACGAGGAGGGTCTTCTAGTGATGGGTTTGCGATTGCGGAGGCTGTTTTGCATCACATTGCGACTCATATTCAGTCGATTGGATTTTTTGCGACTCATTATGCCACGTTGGGGAACTCATTTCTTTGTCATCCTAGGATCAAGCCTTTGAGAATGGGCATTATTGTGGACGAGGAGTCGAGGAACATTACGTTTCTGTACAAGCTGGAGAGCGGGAGATCGCACGGATCGTTTGGAATGCACGTTGCTTCGATGTGCGGCGTTGCCAAGGAGATTGTTGACTGTGCGGAGGCTGCTGCTCGGGAATGGGAGCACACTTCGAGGTTGAAGAAGGTGAACAGTGAGGAGAGTGCGATTCCGTTGGGGCTGAAGAGCGATGTGAGTTGGATATTGCGGGAGAGGAGCGTTGGGGAGGAGTGTGCGGTTTATGGTGAGGGGGTGAGGAAGGCTGCATTGGGGAGTATGTTGGAGGTTGTTGGGGGGCTGTGATAACGAGCGAACGACGAGCGAAGCGAGTCGTGCGTGAGGAGTGAGTGAGGAGTGAGTAAATCGAGAGGAATCGAGAGGAATCGACAGCAAAACGGGGCGAAACGAATGAACCTCTCACGACGAGCGAAGCGGGTTTGCTTCGCTCATACCGTACACGTACGTACTCACCTTCACCTTTTTGGAAGCTCTGGTAGCCAGTGTATAAGTGAGTAGATGATTAGAATTGAGCGAATGACCAAAAGATGCGACGAAACCAAAGACGAGCGAAGCGAGTCATTGGTTTTTGCAAAGTGGTTTCTTGGTACGAAGCGAGTATTGGAAGCCGATCGATGTACGGTACTAGCGTAGCGAGCACAGTATCTACCTACCTAAATTGATCACTCCAAGTCACTCCAAGTCACTCCAAGTCACTCCAAGTCACTCCAAGTCACTCTAAGTCACTCTAAGTCACTCTCACTCACTCATCACTCACTCTCACTCACTCTCACTCACTCTCACTCACTCTCACTCACTCTCACTCGCTTCGCTCGTGTTCATACCGTATACTCGGTGACATTTGGTATGTGCCGGTGCGAGGTGTACGGTGCGAGGTGTACGGAGTTAAAGCGTACAGTTAACGATGTCTCCAGCATGGTTGATCAGGTGAGTCAATTGAGTGAGATATGTTGGTTTGAGGGTGGGAACTGAGGGGGGCGAAGTGGGGGGGGTAACTCACGTGGGCTAATCTACAACGACTGATCTGAGTACGAGCGAAGCGAGTACCGTAAATTAACCACGAGCGAAACACCGTACAATGCGAATGTACGGTACGACAGAAGCGAGTAATTGTACGGTACTACGTAGTAAACTACGGTACTCGCTTCGCTCGTACGCTTCGCTCGTACCAAGAAACCATTTTGCAAAGACTCGCTTCGCTCGTCTTGTTTGTCGCACAAAAAACTCTCGCCTCGCTCGCTTTTTCGCTCTCTCGCTTTTGATTTTCTCCTCCTCCCAATGCACCGCTCCACCACAACACATGTACGAGGTACGACGAGTCGGGAATCTCCAGAGGCGTTGCACGACGTGAGCGTCGAGTCAGTCGAGTCGATCGAGTCGATCGACTCGGCGACCGACGACGGATCGAGTTCTGTTTGTTCATCACAACTCGGTGGCAAATCGAAAAGTCCCACAAGTGACGACGAGCCAGGTGCGGTGCCTGTGGAGGCATTTGCCGACAAGAGGGTTCGAGAAGACTCCATGAGGGACTCCATGAGGGGCTCTACGAGGGACTCTCGTCCTGCGTCTCGCTCGGTTTCCGACATTGCAAGGCTGTTTTCCCAAGGAACAGATTCGGGGGCAAACAAGCGGAGACGGCTGGAGGTGAGGGAAAACGTCTTGTCTTGGGTGGATAGGTATGCGCCACAGACGATCGACGAGTTGTGTGTCAACGAGAAGAAAGTGGCTGAGGTTCGTGGCTGTTTGGCAGAGATGGTGAAGGGGAGTGCTAGGCTTTTGGTGTTGTCTGGTCCTTGTGGGGTGGGCAAGAGTGCAACGGTGAGAGTCCTCTGCAGCGAGCGAAGCAAATACGAGCGAAGCGAGTTGCAAAACAAGTACAAGCGAAGCAAATACGAGCAAAGCAAGTTGCTTCGCAACTTGCAAGGCCGTCCCCAAAACGCTTCTCCCGCAATCGACTCGCTCCGCTCGTTCTTGCCCCGCTCGTCACTTGTGGAGCCTGACCCCATCGAAAACCCCACCCCGCACCTCATCGAATACCGAAATCTAACCACCTCAACCTCCAAACTCACCTCCTCCGTGACGTATTTCGGCGAATTCCTCAGCCAATGCAAACTCCTCACTGCAAGCAATTCCACCCTGGTTCTGGTTGAAGAACTCCCCAACGTTCACCACCCGGAGACGCTGCAAAACTTCCAGAAAAGCCTTTTGGACTGGATCGAGCTCTCGCAAGAGGTTTCGTTGCCTCCCCTCGTGGTTTGCGTTACCGAGTACGAGATCGAATCAGATGGCTCCAGCGGCTTCAACGTCGACTCCAATTTCCGCACAGAAACAGTTCTCGGCCGCAAACTCATGGATCTCGAAGGACGCGGCTGGAAACGTGTGCGGTTCAATCCCGTTGCCAAACGGTGGCTCAAACGGTGCTTGAACCGCGTGACAGACGGCGAAGCAGCCTACCTCGAGACCCGTCACATCCCCAAACGACTCTTGCAGCAAAAAGTGGACGAACTGAGCAGCTTGGGAGACTTGCGCAGCGCCGTGGTGTTGCTGGAGTACTGGTGTCGTTTTTCAGGTGGAAAATTCGATGGTTTGGGTAAGGAACTGGGGTTGAATGTGTTTCATGCGATCGGGAAGATTGTGTATGGCACTCAGCATCCTGAGGAGGAATGGATGAATTTCTTGAAGAGAAGTGGATTGACGAGTGGATTGACGAGTGGATTGACGAGCGAAGCGAATTCCAGAGGTGCGTTGTCTAAATTCACTCCCACTGATCGAAAAGACGACCAAAATGACTCGCTTCGCTCGTCATTTCAGTCGCCATTTCAGTCGCCCTTGCACTCTCTCAACACCATCACCATCTCCAACGTCTCTGCAGACGCTCTTGGTGGATCGCGCTCTTTCAACCTCAGTCTTCTCGAAAACTACCTCTCAATCACGCCTCCTATCTGTGACGATCTCTCCATCCTCGTGGACCGCCTCTCACTCGCAGACACTCTCCAAGGCGCAAACCTCGAGGAAACAGCGTCTTACTTCAGTTGTCTTGGAGTAAGGATCCAATGTGACAAGTTGAAGAAAATGCGGAAATCCACCTCTAGAACCCTCGCTTTACGGTTTTCTCGCGATTTCAAAGTGGCTCGCAAAAGAAGCGCCATCAACAAAGAAGTTACGGATTATTTAGCCAGACGAACAGCAAGATTGGTACGGAATAACAACATGGTTTCATTGAGTCCTGCAAACGCTCTTTTATGTGATGGTTTCTACGAAACACAAATCCTCAACTCGAAAAGAATGCGCAAGAAATGGCTTGCGCAAAACAAAACATCTGTCAACGTCAAACGTCTTGGAGGCGGGTTCCAAAACGTATTGTTGGCCAATTCGGAGATCGAGCCCGAAGAGGACGAACAACAGAGTACCGTTTCTCTTTATGACCGCAGGCGGTTGGAAGAAATGTACTTTGGTGTTGTCGAGGAAGAAGAGCAAGAGGACGAAACCGATGGAGAGTTTGATCAGGATCCAATCGAGGATAGCCAGGATCAGGTATCCTCTGAAGAAGACGAATTTAGCGACGACGAGCTCGTTCTGCAATTATAATTTCCACAATAATTAATAACTAACTTACAAAGCCAAGCAGATCACTGAACCGAACAGCTCCGCTGACCCGTTATTTCGCAATTTGAGCCTCCTCCAAAGCATGCTCAAAGAAATGTTCATCCTCGCTCAGGTTCTCCTTGACAATATCCAATCCACCTTGGAAAACTCCTCCAATGTATAGTTGAGGAAACGTTGGCCAGTCACTGAACTTCTTCAATCCTTGTCTAACGGCGTCATCTTTGAGAATGTCAAAGAACCCGAATCTCACCTGATGTTCTCTCAAAATAGCCACCAACTGTCTCGAGAATCCACACTGTGGGGCTGACGGGGTTCCCTTCATGAACAGCATGATTGGTGCTGCCGTCGTGAGCTTTGTAAGTCTAGCGTTAAGCTGTTCGGGCGTTTCCTCCTCGTATTGTTCGCCAGTAGTACTGGAAGAGGCCGAAGAAGACGTGTTGAATCTCTGTTCTTGCTGCTGTTGCTGCGCCTGCGCCTGCGCCACATCCCCTGTCGTAGAAGACTCGCGTGGCTGGTCGCTGAACTGGTTTAACGCCGCCACAAACTCTTTGGGGTCGGCTCCACTCAGCTCTTTGAGAATCGTTCCGTTTCTGATAAGCACAAAGTATGGCACTGCCGAAACGTCAAACAGATCCGACACGTCCGGGTGTTCGTCCGCGTTGATCGAAAGGAACGACGTGTTTTGGTGCTGAGTCGAATCCGCCAAAGTAGAGATAACCTTGTTCATTTGAATACATGGTGACGCCCATGGAGTATGGAAGTACAGTGCTATCAGTCTGTTGTTGACCGAAGTCAGTTCGGTGAATTGGTCCTGGGAGCCGATCTCAATCAAAGCCATGGTGCACGGATTTCTGGGTGTGAGTGAGCGTTGTTGTTGGTGGCTCTCAAAAGGCTGGGTTCCACACTGATGAGAAGAAAAGAGGGTTCCAAAAGTTGACTTGGCGAACTTTTTCGGTTTTTATTTTTTTTTCCGTACTTTTGTGATTTTTCAGGCTGTGCAAACTGATTACATGTAGAGACGATCTGATTGGGCAGCGACACAAGCGATCGAAGCAAACAGAATCAGCAACATCTACATCGACTTGAAAAATACGCCAGCAAAAGTGCCAGCAATACACAGTCCTACAACATCTTAGTTTGCATGTCCGTCACGCCCCTCCCCGCCCATAGCTCGTGTTGAATGTATTACTACCCCTCAACCAATTTACTCCACACACCAGATAACGATTTTTCCGGCTCACATGACTCGATGATCATGTGTCATTTTGGGTTCTGTCACTTTCCTTGTTTTGCTCGTCATTTGGCGAGATTTAATTTGCTTGTGTGAATCCACCATGGACTTATCGGCAGCACATCGGAGCATTATCGTGAAAATGATCGTCCTTGGATTACGTAATCCGAAGTGGGAAAAAAAAGGAGGGCAGAGATGTATGCGCTTTAGCGAGGTCACCTGGTCCTGATCACGTGATCCCCAGGCTTACCAAAAAGTCACCCTCATCTATATCAAACTACTCCTGACACGCGTTGCCCCTTGGAAAAACCCATTCAAAGCCAAAATACATTTCCAGTCAAACAACTTATAGATCATCGCGAGCTGTAATGCTGCGCTCTAGCAAAGAGAAATTCATCCACTCACTCGATTTGCTTCCATTCTCCCAATAGCAATTCTAGTCGCACGTCCAATCGCTCATTCGCCTCGCTCGTTTGGATTCGTAATCACTCCATTCAATTCCTTTGAATAGTTCAAAACCGACGGTTTCACAAACCCATGCGTGAACTCTGGAGTCCGAGTGTGCCGCGGGCTTGGCGTGAATATGTTCACGTAATCAGACATGCTGAATGCTGGTGTGCGGCTTCCGTTTTTGGTTGCACCAAGCAGCTTCCCGGTCAGATGCGACCCTCCCAAACTAGCACCGTTGTTCGGCGTCCCTGGAGTTTGGAACTTGCTTCCACCTCCCCCAGTAGACTGGTTTGCGAGTGGTTGCAAAACCATTGACGAGGAGTTTGGAGTAGTGGGACCTTGCGAGAGCGCCTGCGAGTTCACCATGATAGAAGGTGTGGAAAAGGGAAGAGATTGCAGCGAGCTGCGCGGCGGCGTGGATTCGATCCCCAAGTTGGGCGTGCTCGACAGTTGCATCAGAGAAGCGTTCCCTGTTTTCGGCGTCGTTGGAATGCTCAGGTACGTACTGAGATCTTTAGAGTCTTTTGCACTCGCCGTGCGCGCCGGCGAGTTTGACAAATAAAGAAGCAGATCTGCACCTTCCTCGCTTTCGTTGATGTACCGCGAGTTTGGAGTCTTGAAATCCAGATTCTTTCTCGGTTTCCCTGCCTTGGGCGTCGAAAAAAGCACAGATTGCAGTGCCAACTGGGCAGAACCGTGACCAGCGTCTTTGTGTGGGCTTGGCGTCTTGGTCAAAGCAACATCGTCCAAAACGACTTTCTCAGGCCCTGGCGGCGTCTTCGGCGGCTGCGGCTGTGTATGCCGTGAAGAGGAAGAAGAAGAGTGACTTTGGGTCTGAGTCTTGTGATAGTTCAAAGGCGTGGTCGAGCCGGGGTTCTGGATGTAGAAAGGTGACGAAGGAATGTTCGCGTGATGCATCCGTTTGGCAGGCGACGAGAAGTCTGGAGCAGCGGGAGCATCCGAAGACTTGCGCTTCAATGGCGTCGTGGTGGACGAACTCGTGGGACCACCTTCAACCTCTCTCACGGGCGACGATGACGAGAACGGCGGCGGCGATGACGAAGACGTCATCTTTCCCTGGCTCTCGCGCACGCGGAGCCCTGCTCTCGACAGCTTGGCCTTCAGCTGCCTAGTGATTCTCGCCAGCTCTGCCCTCTTGAGGATTTTTTCGGCAATCACGTCCTCGTGTGTCTGCGCAAGTTCCGACATTCCGGTGGTGATGCTGGTTCCAACAGTGATGATGTTGACGTTGGCGGCTGCTGTGCTGTTGTGTGCCGGCTCTCGCGTGTCTTTTCTCAAGCAGTTCGAGCTGAATTGCCTTCGCTTGCCCTCTTTTGCTTGTGAAACCCGCCAAAGGGATGGCATTCTGGTTTGCAGGCATCTCATTTATTCCAAATAGGCAAGTGGCCCTCAAATAAAAAATTTTTTCCCGACACGAAAAATTGAAAATGGAAATTCGGTGACGCGATAATGCAAATTGAGGAGCAACGCTAATCATTTGCTGTGTGAGGATGTTCGATAGGGGAGCGATTGATTGGAATTGGTAGTGGGGATTGCAAGCAATTTTGAAGCAAGTGGATGCGAGCAGAAAAGTGGCGCGTCGAATGGCAAAGTGTGGGCTTGTATCCGATGATGTAATCTCGTTACATTACATCACAATCTCATACTTCACGTCATGCCGAATCAGCTTGTTGGGCAGAATGAAACTGTTGAGGACATAAAGGTCGTCGGCAACAGTGGTTCCCGAGCCCAAAATTGAGATGTTGCCCGAGTCCTTGATACCAATCACACGCGAGCTGTCGGCGTCCAACAAGCGACGCAGTTTCGTGCTACCAGTCTTGCGAACCACCTCATTGATCGACACCAGATTGATCCCCGTGCCTTCAATCCGGCACCAACTGCCAATTCGACAGTTCAGCGACAAAATCGCGTTTGCCACAAACGTGTTGGGCCCGAGCTCGCACCCTCCCAGCACGATCGAGTTCGTCAAACGCGAGCCTGCTCCGACAACTGCGTTCTCCCCGATCGACACGTACGGCCCGATCCTCGTCCCGTTCGAAAAGTTCACCGTCGCAGTCGGGTGGATGTAAACGGGCGGGTGAATATGCACAGACGCGGGCTGCAGATGCTTGTGGTTCTCTGCGGTGACCTGGAACATCTTTTCCAGATACAATTCGTTGGCCCATAGCGCATCGGAAGGAGTCTTGATCGCTTTCCAGAAGCCCTGGTATTGGTACACAAACGTGCGCCCGGCGTCCGGCAGATGGTGCAAGATATCTTTCTCCATCGATAACACATCTTCGTCCACAAACTCGAACGTGGTGTTGTCGTTGGCGATGTTGATCTTGGTGATTTTCGCGTTTGACAGTCTGCGGAAAAGCGACTCATTGAACAGGTAGATTCCGCCGTTGATGACATCGGAAATCTTGGACTCGGGCTTCTCGACGTAATGCACAACGCGAGTGCTGGCCTCCTCCGATACAATGGTTCCAAAAGACGAGAACTCCGAGTCATTCAGAGCCACAAACAGATCGTAATTGCTGAGTTTCACACCAAACATGATGGCATCCACTTTCCCAACGTCGTTTTTCTTGTTCTCGTGGAACTCAATCATCTCTCTCAAAGGAAACGAGCACACAATGTCTCCGTGGATCACCAGAAAGCTCTCTGGGTTTCCCTTCAATATCTCCTCTCGAAAGTGGTACAGTCCGCCGGCCGTTCCCAGGGCTTTGAACTCCCGCAGATACTTCAGAGTGCACGCTCTTTCCGAGTACTTCATTCTTGCATTGAAGGCCGAGATGAACTCCGAGAAAACGCTTGCCTCGTAGAACCCGATCAAAATGATCTCGGTTATCGACTCCACTTTGAGAACCGCATCGATCGTATGGGCCAGAAGCGGCTTCCCGGCAATGGGGAACAGGATTTTTGCTTGGTCCAGAGCCAATGGCCGGAATCTTGTGCCCCGGGATGCTCCTCCCACCTAAAAATCCAGGTTAGTTGTTTGCGTTTTTGCGAAAGAGGGCTCTTCTTGTTGCCACTCACCATAATCACTGCTTTTGTAGTCATTTTATTTCTGTGCCTCTGGTGCTTTCTTTGGCAACGCCTTGGGCCAATTGTACTGATTTTGCAACGTCTGGAAAGTTCTTCACAGGCACACAGCTGGCAAAAACGTTGGCGTACAAACAATTGCCACCGTGAAGATCAAAACAAGTTTGTTTTTCCTTTGTTACTTGAATTTTTTTTTTCCCCTTACTTCACCGAATCGCCCTACGTAGCCCCTCGCGGCGCACGCGCCGCCGCACACCGCCCCAATAAATTTAGGTTTTTGAGGCTGTGAGGAGCCCCAAAATTGCATAAATACTTATCATATAAAACGTATGTCAATTGACTAGTTAAGAACAGAGGCAAAAAAGTTGCGAATACATTCGGAGCCATCGCGCTCAACCACATCTCCGTGACAAGGAACAATTTTCTCAATGGCCCACGAGTCCAACATCGCAACCAGTCCAATCTTGAGGTTCTCACGGTCACGTGTGATTGCCGAAACCAGCTTCGAGCTCAACCAGGTTCCTTGGGTGAACATTCTGGACGAGATGAATCCATAGATACCAGTGTGTGGGTCCTTGCCCTCGAACTGCTCGTTGAACGTATCGCACTGATGCAGACGATTAGAACTCGTTTGCAATGAAAACAGGAAGTCACCCTCCACTAAAGTCTTGTCCTGCGGAACGTACACGACCAACTCCTTATTGGCATACGATGGCAGATACAAGAATTCAAAGCCCGACGTCACCAGGTTCGCGTCGAGAGTCGCGTCGGCACCAATTTCAGTTGCTTTCAGAATTTTGTAGCTCGAAGAAACGTCGCTGAACTTGATATCAGTGACTTTATCAACGGCCTCGTTGACACCGTCCATGGCCACCACACGGATTTTTGGGTATCTTTCCTTATATCCGAGGACGGCCATTGTGTGCTCAATGTCTGGAACAATGATGTGCGTCACGAGATCCATGAACGACTGTCCCTGAGGCAAATCGCCCTTCTCGGTCATCTCCTTGTTGAGCGAGGAGATGACGTTGTCGTCGTATGGAATGGTCGAGAAGATGATGAATGACTTGTTGGCCGTTTTGATCACACTCATCCGACCACCAACGGGCAGTCTATTGTACCGCGTGAACCCGCACGAAAAGGTGTAGACGTGGGGTGTAGCTCTTCTGGCGACTCCTTTTAAGACTGCTGGATAACCCATGATAATTTGTGTGTTTGATTGCTCAATTACCCATGTTTACTAGAAATTTCAGCACAGGAAATGACGGCTGCTTTTATACTCCGAACAAATATTTTTTTTTCCCCGGTCCGAAGCTCGTATTCCCGTCGTATACGTTCTTTTTGCGCACGGGGCTCGTGATTAGCCCGCGGGCCCGACCGTTCTGCTGAGCTTGTCTGCGCGCGCCACGGGAAGTGCTATTGCTATTGTTCATGACGGCTGCGATTACAAACGCATTGGAGTCCGGACTTGGGTTGGGCAACCAACTCGCTTATTTAGTAGGTAGCGAAAAAAACGATAATCTGCTGCGGCGAAAAAAAGTGCGATACGCTACGACCTACGCACGAAGCGGCTCACAGAGAGTAATTTGTAATGTTCTAGACGCAAACAGGGGCCAGCTAGCAACCACTGCTTTGTCAGAAAGGGGTCTGGCTTGTTATCTGCGAGAAATTTCCGGCAAGCTTGTTTGGATTGCTGTAAATTGCTGGCCAGTGCAGCCGGTATCGTTGCTCAGGTGACGTCAATCGACGCGGCAACCATGCCTTCGACGCGTCGGACAGCTTCAATTTTCCTTCGGGTTTTTTTTTTTCTTGTTTTTTTTATTTTTCAGACTTGAAAATTTATTCACCCATGCTCTCGTACACTGATCATACAAGCCCTTGCCCCTACGTACCACACATCCCCCGCCCCCGCCCATGAAGTACGTCATTGAGCACATGGAACAGGGTTTCACCCAGTGGGTGGTCCTCGAGTACTCCCAGATCATCAGAGACGTCGGCAAGGACAATCTGCTGCTGACTTCGTTGCCTGCCACCACCACTGAAGAAGACATCCCTGCCGCTCTGCGCGACCTCGGCTTGCAGTGGACGACAAAAGAGATCACCGAGGTGGTCGACACGCCGCGCTCCAAACTGTGTCTGCTCGACCCAAGAGCAGAAATCGACCTCCAGCCTGCGGACCAAGGTGAGTTTGATTACTTCATTTTCGGAGGTATCCTCGGAGACCATCCTCCTCGCGACAGAACGTCAGAGTTGAAACACAAACTCCAGTGTCCCACCAGAAGACTCGGTAGTCTCCAAATGACCACAGACACGGCGATTCGCACCACAAAGCTCATTGTTTCTGGCACTCCCTTTGAGGAGATCAAGTTCATCGATTATCCAGAGATCCGTTTCAGTGCTCATGAAGCCACAGAAATGCCTTTCAGATACGTTCTGGACCAGGAGGGGAAGCCTATTCTTCCGAGCGGAATGCTTGCTTTGATCAAGAAGGATTCGGAAAAGACGCTCGACGACTTCTTTTAGCGCACAACTAGACAGACTCATCTATACCATCTCACTTAATTCAAAGTCCCCGAAAGTTACGTAATCTCTGACCTCATCCATCTTATCAGCGCTCTCACACAAGTTTATCTGTCAAGAATTTGTGCTCTCGAAACCCAAAAGAGAAATAGATTTTGGTGGAGAAAAAATTAATTTAGTTTTGAGGGCAAACTTTTCCCATCCAACCACACAATCGAGAGGTTGTTTGCTTGGGCTTGTTTCGAAGCACGGGAATTCCAACATTCGTTGCGACGGAAACACGCCACCACACGAGAAGCATTTACTTGTAAAAATAGACACAATAGAAAAAGCCTTCAAGCACATTATTAGAAATTTTCTGCTCAGAGGATAACAAAGCATTCACATGATTGGCTTCAAGAGTCTTGTTTTCCTTGGACTTCTGGTGCAATGCGCCGTCGCAGCCGATCCCACGTTGTATGGGGAGCTCCAAGTGACTGGAAATAGCCTCAAACACCTGGGAAACGTGGTTGAAGTGGTGGGTCTCACATATGGCAAGGACGAGGACAACACAGAAAAGTGTCCTCCTTGCTTCAATTGTAACCTGCCAAACTTCAACTGCAAGCAGTTCTCCAAATGCAATCCGTTTTCGGGCAGATGTGAGTGTTTGGAAGGGTTTGGTGGCGAAGATTGCTCCAAACCCGTGTGTGGCAGCCTCGCGGACGGGGCAAACAGACCCGTCAGAGGCCCCAACGAATCGTGTTTGTGCGAAGAAGGATGGTCTGGAATCAACTGCAACTTGTGCGAGGCTGACTCTGTGTGCGACTCTTTTGTTCCAGGAGATCTCAAAGGTACTTGCTACAAGTCCGGTGTCATTGTGAACCAAAATCATCAAATGTGCGACGTCACTAATAAGAAGATTGTGGAAATACTGCAGGGAAAAGCTCCACAGGTTACATTTGGATGTAATAAAACGTCAGAAACGTGCAACTTCCAGTTTTGGATTGCCGAGGAGGAGAGTTTCTACTGCGACCTCTCGAAATGCGCATTTGAATACGATTTGGCAGCCAATACCACCCACTACAAGTGCAACGATGTCTCCTGTATGTGTCTTCCCGAGAAGATGCTTTGTGGCCAAGAGGGTTCCATTGATATTTCTGACTTCTTGACCGAAACAATTGCAGGGCCCGGGGATTTTTCGTGTGATCTAGCCTCAAACAACTGCAAATTCTCTGAGCCCAGCATGAACGATCTGATCACCAACGTTTTTGGTGACCCTTACATCACTCTGTCGTGCCGTTCCGGTGAGTGTCTCCATGCAAGCGAGATTCCAGGGTTTGAGACGCCTGGGAAAGCCAAGTTTGGCTTGGTTGACCTTCTCAGAATCGCCGCAACCATTGCTGGCTCCGCTGCGGTTGTGTGCCTTGCAGTCTATGGCATCAAGAGGTCGCCGTTGTTTACCGACGATGCACAAATCGAGCTTCCGGGCGAAGACACTCTTGAAGGCGACGGGTCTTTGATGAACGATTACAAGCCGGTGATTTTCTCGTTTGAAAATGTCGGGTATTCTGTGTCGGGAAGAAACATCCTGAAGAATGCGTACGGAATTGTCGAACCAGGCGAGTGTATGGCCATTATGGGAGGCTCGGGAGCAGGAAAGACGACGCTTTTGGACATTTTGGCCGGCAAGAACAAGAGTGGAGTTCCTTCTGGATCGTTCTATGTCAACGGTGAGAAAATTATGACCAAACAGGATTTGGTGCAGTTTCAAAAGTCCACTGGGTTTGTTGACCAAGAAGATTTCCTCATTCCTACGCTAACCGTTTACGAGACCGTTCTGAACAGTGCTCTGTTGAGATTGCCTCGGACCATGTCTACTGCCTCCAAGAAGGCCAAGGTGTTGCAGATTCTTGCAGAGCTCCGCATCTTACACATCAAGGACAAGCTGATTGGATCAGATTTCGAGCGTGGGATTTCAGGTGGTGAAAAAAGAAGAGTGGCCATTGCATGTGAACTGGTGACTTCTCCGTCCGTGTTGTTTCTGGACGAGCCGACGTCTGGGTTGGACGGTTACAATGCGTTCAACGTGGTTGAATGTCTTGTGAGACTGGCCAAAGATTTCAACAGAACCATCATTTTCACGATCCATCAGCCAAGAAGCAATATTGTGGCCCTGTTTGACAAGCTGCTTCTTCTTGCCGAAGGTGAGCTTGTGTATTCGGGAAGCATGCTTGAGTGCAACGAGTTTTTCAGCAACAATGGATATTCGTGTCCTATAGGATATAATCTCGCTGACTATTTGATTGACATTACTGCTGGGAACGATCCAAAAAAAGGCGGTTCTGCTACGGTTTACGGAGACGAGGAGAACTCGCCGCACGACCACGACATCCACACTACGACTGCTGAGAACGATGTGGACGACCCAACGTCGGAGTGGCAGCATTACGCTGCGCATCGGGATGAGTTCGGCAACACTCCGAAACTGAGAAAGTCTTTGAGCTTCAATCGCTCGATTCTGAACGTGTTCCAGGGCTCCTTGCAAGCAGAGGAGCTGCGTGCAGAGATCAGAGCTTTGGCTGACAAGTTTACAGCAACACATCAGGCGCACGGTGATGAGGCTTCGTCGCGTTCATTCTTCAAAAACAACACAAAGAAGACAAAAGCCAGTTTCATCACTCAGCTTTCCATTCTGAGTTCAAGAACGTTCAAAAACTCGTACCGAAACCCAAAACTGCTCATGTCCCACTATGCGTTGGCACTGATTATGGGTCTTTTCTGCTCGTTCTTATACTACGACGTGGAGAACAACATTAGCGGATTCCAGAACCGTCTTGGACTGTTCCTTTTCCTGCTCACGTTGTTTGGGTTCTCCACGCTGACTGGGTTGCACTCGTTCTCCATTGAGCGCATTGTTTTCATCAGAGAGCGGTCCAACAACTATTACCACCCGTTGAGCTACTATTTGAGCAAGATCATATGTGACGTGATTCCGCTTCGGCTGTTTCCGCCGGTGATTTTGCTGGCAATCATATATCCACTGGTGGGTTTGAATATGGAGGGTAACAAGTTTTGGACCTCGATGCTGATACTGATTCTGTTCAACCTGGCTGCGGCCGTGGAGATTCTGATTATTGGCATTTTGGTGAAGGAGCCAGGATCCGCCACCATGGTTGGGGTGCTTGTGCTGCTGTTTTCGCTGCTGTTTGCGGGTCTTTTCATCAACAAGGAGACGATTCCTGCGCAGATTGCGTGGTTTGAGAACATCTCGGTGTTCCACTACGGCTACGAAGCGTTGACGGTGAACGAGGTGAACGGGCTAGTGCTGAAGGAGAGGAAGTACGGCTTGGACATCAATGTTCCTGGAGCTGTTATTCTGAGCACGTTTGGGTTTGACGTTGGGGCGGTGTGGTTTGACGTGTGCTGGTTGGCGGGGATGTTTGGTGTGTTTGTGGTGCTCGGGTACATTGGTCTCCACTACTGTGTGTACGAGACGAGGTGAGTAGTTTGCAACAAGACGAAAAAAAATAGTGTGTGGAAATTATCTGTAAGTTTTTTTTTTTCTACTTGGGGTGGAGAGACTGAGGAGGGGCTGATGGGGGCTTTTGGGGCTGTCGTGCATGGCGTATGGGGGCTTTGAACGAGAGAGTTTAGAATGGAGAAAAAAAACCAACAAAGCAGGTTAAAAAAAATAAATAAAAAAAAAAATGACCAAAATGGACACGAAATCAGATTTGTAACAAGGGATTTAAAAAAGAGGGGGTTTTCTCACAATGTTGAGTGTAGCGTGCTGGTAGAGAAACGCCGAAAAAGACCAACAGAGCAACACCGCGTTGAGCACATCTACAGTCACGTGCCATGTCGCTCAACAAGAGCTGGAACAACCCTTTCCACGACCCAAAAGACGACGACCAGCGTTCCGCAGCGTCGCACACAAGACGATCGCGCGACGATGCGTACCACCGGTTGGTGGCAAGCACGGAAAAATACCACGATGCACGGCGCTACCCGAAAAAGAATCCGTTCAAAGTTGCCGAGGACCCTTTCAGCCCTCAGGAACGGTACCCGCCACTGCCTGAGTTTGACGAGCAGGTGGGGTTTGGGGCGTTTGACAGGACCAAAGGGGACGTGCGGGAGAAATCAACAGCCGCTGAAGAACGGACCGCGTGGCGCAGAACGCGGCGGGTTTGTCGGTTCCTGTTTGGCAGACACTCTGGTTGGCCCCTTTTCACGTACCTGGTGACCCTGATCCAGGTGGTTGTTTTCGTCTACGAGCTGATCAAAATGGGAGTCTACACCGGCAGTCCGTTCCAGACCAAACCGTACTTCAACCCGATGCTCGGGCCGTCCACGTACGTGCAGATCCATGTCGGGGCGCGCTACTTGCCCTGTATGACGTATGTGGATGGCATCACGAACGAGACCGAGATCAGCTGGCCGTGTCCGAACTCAACCAGCACCGACACGAACGTTTGCTCGCTCGAAGAACTGTGCGGGATGGGTGGATTTTCGCGCGACGGCAGCGACACAGCGACTGCGGATCCGAACCAATGGTGGCGTCTGATCACCCCGATGTTTCTGCACGCAGGCTTCCTGCACATTCTGTTCAACCTGCTGTTGCAGGTGCTGATGGGGCCGAAATTGGAGCGATTCATCGGGTTTGTTCGGTTTGGAGTCATCTATCTGGCGTGCGGAATTTCGGGTTTTTTGCTTGGAGCCAACTTCACGCCTGCTGGTATAACCTCTACAGGCGCCTCTGGAGCGCTCTTCGGTGCCTGTATCGGACTCGACCTGTTGCTGCTGCTGTTCAACAACAACATGGACCACTTTGGCGGTCCGAGCCACAACAGAAAACAGTTCAGAGTGTACTTGGTTGGCTCGCTTGTGGAGATCGTGGTTATGATTGTTCTGGGACTGCTACCGGGGCTGGACAATTTCTCGCACATTGGCGGTTTTGTTGTGGGGATTTCCCTTGGGGTGGCGTTTTTGAACGATCCGTCATTTGTGTATCGGGGTGACTCGGTTCCGGGCTCAAAGAGGCAGCGGAACCGGTGGTTCTACGTGTGGTGTGTGCTGAGAGTGGCTGCGTTTGCGCTGACGGTTGTGTACTTTTGTCTGCTTGCGAGGAATTTTGCAGAGAAAGGTGCCGCTGCGTCAGAGAGCTGCAAGTGGTGCAAGTACATCAATTGTCTGCCTGTCAATGGGTGGTGCGACGCAGGGGATTTAAGCGTGACGTACTCCAGTGTTCCGATGGCGATGGTGGTTTTCTGGAGGGTGCTGACGAGCGAATGACGAGCGAATGACGAGCGAATGACGAGCGAATGACGAGCGAATGACGAGCGAAGCGAGTCATTTGCGAGTCATTTGCGAGTCATTTGCGAGTCATTTGCGAGTCATTTGCGAGTCATTTGCGAGTCATTTGCGAGTCGTGAGTGAGTCGTGATTGAGTCAAAGCTGTGGCCACCAGTCGCTTGTGGCCCGCTGTACGTTGAAATCGCGATCACTGCTGCGCAGTACAAGCAATCTTACTCTTTCATTCTATCTAATCTTTACTAAGAAAAGTTCGAAATCTCAGATGAGCGAACGACGAATGGTCAAATGATGAGTGCTAAAATGGCGAGCGAAGCGAGCGCCCGTCATGATTTTTGGTAGCAAAATCTGGTTGCAATATTTGGTAGCAGAAGATTAAACTTAACTATAATAGAATACCTCCTCCCACTGGACGAGCGAAGCGAGTGGAGCGAGCCTGCTCAAATGATCACTCATCACTCAGGGTGTTGACGAGCGCGGCGAGGTGTGAGGAGCGAAGCGAGTCGTGGGTGACTCGTGAGTGACTCGTGAGTGACTCGTGAGTGTCGTGATCACTCCACTCACTCATCACTCGCTTCGCTCGTGATTCGCACAGCTTCGCTGTGGCCACCAGTCGATTCGCCCGCATGGCGAAAACAAAGTCTAGATCCACTCCGTCAGACTCTCCTGATAAGAGCTTTACCCGGTTTGCAGACGGCTGGGCTGTAAAGTCCGAGAAAGCTGGCTGTGGGAGGTGAAAAAAATAATCCTAGATAAGATTTCTATGGTATAAATATGCGATATGGTAGCAGAGCGACAGCGACTGGGAAAGCGTAGGGAAGATCATGTGAAGAATGGTTTACGAGTACGAAGAGGACCTCGATATCGACCCCGAAGAGTACCGCGCCATGGCCGACTGGGCTATCCGGGACAAACACCGCCTTCTCCAAGGGTCTGCAAATGCGTATCTTCGAGGTGACGACGAGCGGGGCCGAGAACTGGCTCTCAGGGCTGAGGAAGAGGCAGAAGAGGCAGAAGACTGCAACAAGAGGGCTGCCGAGGGGTTTCTGAGAAAGAAAAACTACAAAATCGGCTCCAATGAGGTTGATTTCCACGGATTGTACGTCCGAGAAGCTCTATATCTGTTGAGAAAATTAATTATTTCGGGCATCAGACGAGGAGATGACTATCTTCGGATAATTGTTGGACAAGGACACCATTCGTGGAACGGAGTTTCTGCTCTTGGAGACGCGACCGAGTCGTTCTGCTGGATGGCAGACATACCCTGTCGGTTCAAGTCGAAAAACCCGGGCATTCTCATTGTTGAATTGGGTGCTGCTGACATTCCTTCTTCTTGGTTAGAAGATGCAACAAGATCTGCAACCCTCACGAGGAAGTCCAGCACTCAGAAATCGCAAACCGCCGGTTCGGTATTCAAAGAAGAGTTCACGCTACTGTGCAGGTCGCTGGCGAGGTTTTTGTACTTTTGTTTCTACACGGTGTACCTGCTGTTTGCGCACTTGCACAAGATCTGGGCTACTTGAGGGAGAAACACTGGTTACCAATTTTTTTTGCTAGCTTTGAGCTCTGCAACGTTCGACCGTTGTGCCCGTTCTTGCAAAGTTACACTGTTTTGAGTAAATCACGCTTTCTTGAATGTGAATTTGTTGCTCAAAAAGAAGCCCTGCGGATGCGTAAAATCACCATGTTTTTCTCATCTGGAAAATTGGGTGTAAATACTACGAGAGATCTTTGGTCGGCTTGGCTACAAAAATACGTTACTCCCCGCAACCATGGCCGACGAAAAGCTCAAAAAAGAGCTCGCGCTGTTTCGAGCTCTGGTCAGTGAGTCGTACGGCAGTATAAACAGGCTGAAGCAAAAATCGAAACACGCTTACCTCTTGGGCGAAAACGAATATGGGGACCACCTGGAAATGAAGGCCGCTAAGGTGAAGCTCTATGTCACCGACAACTACATCCGTCTGGCAGCCGAAACAGCATGCAAAATCCACATCCACAGCAAGAACGGACGAACCAAAAGAGTGCTGATAGACTTGCACGGCATGCGTTCCAGCGAGGCGATTTACACCGTTAAAAAGACACTGCTTGTGGGGAAACGAGGGAGACCTTTGGTTAGTTTTGTTGTCGGGAAGGGAATTCATTCTCCCGATGGTGTGGGGAAGTTAGCTACTCGAGTGGGAAAACTCCTTGATGCCGTTGAAATTCCGCATGCGTTTGCCCCTGGTAACGAGGGCGTGATTGTTGTTGAGTGGGAGAATGTTGTCATTCCAGAGTCTTGGTTGAAGGAAAAAAAAATCCGAGAAAATATGCAAGACTACTCACTGGAAGCTCTTGATAAGCAGGAAGCCGAGTCCGGAATCGCGAGTTCTTTGAAAAAGAAATCCGTCAAGCCCAGAAACATAGACGCCAGAATCAAGACCATGATCGAAGCCAACCGCATGGTGGCCAATCGTGCCAAAAAATTCAACAAGCTCTCCAGAAAGCCACTAGAGAAGGACTCGGTCTCACTGGCTACCAAATTCTTCGCGGCGTGTATTTCTCGCGGGAAAGCTGTCCTGGAGTCAATTAAAGCGTCCGAGAGTCTTGCTGTTCCTCTCGTCTCCATGGCGCTATTTGCATGGGTTGTCTGGCGCAAAAAGTAGGTACTGACGCCAGTATTTCACGAATCATTCTTCTTTTACGTCCTTGGTAGCACACAAATCACGGCTGTGCTGTGGCTATTTTTTTTTTTAATGTTTTTTCTAGTATTTTTTTTTTTTTTGGTTTTGCCCTGGGGAAATTACAACTTAATTGTTCCCCTTTCTTGTTTGTACCTTCTTCTTCTACAACAACAGTAACAACACGCAGAAAATGGCCCTAGAGTACCTCAAAGAGCTCGATCTGAGCGCATTGGCACCGCCTTCGGCGGCAACACCCGTCTACAAGGATGACTGCATGTTTTCCTTCGATACAGCAATGGACCCTCAGGGATTGGACATCTGTCTGACGTGTTTCCAGGCGTTCAGCCGCGGAGGGCTCAACTATACAAGACAGCACAGCGAGTTCTTTGGCCACAAGTTGTTTCTGAACTACAAAAAAGTGCTCAAACCTCGCAGCATTAGAGACCAAGAACAGCCTACAAAAATGGCAAAGCTGGAAATCAAACAAGAGACAGAAGACGATCTCTTTGACGTCAAGACAAGCATCTATTCCAGCGAACTTGACCAGAGTGTCGAGTATCCCAACGAAGACCTGCCACCGCAGATCTCTAACGTTGCCAACGCCGTTCTGAAATCCACTTCGTCAGAGAAAAAACAGGAAATCAAAGCCTGGGAACAAGAAATCGTGCCCTGCCAACACGCGTTCGACATTGTCCAAACCCCGGTCGACAACTTGGACCTCTCCAAGTGCAATTTGTGCGACTTGAAAGAAAACCTATGGATCTGTCTCACTTGCGGATCCTTAGGGTGTGGTAGAGCCCAGTTTGGTGGCATTCCGGGAAACTCGCATGCTCTTTCACACCACGATTCTAGCCCAGATCACCACATTGCAGTCAAGCTGGGCTCTCTGTCGCTCGACTCGGCAGACTGCTACTGCTACAGTTGCAACGACGAAGTCAAAGTCCCAGAACTCGCCAAGTATCTGCTCTCGTTTAACATCGACATCACCCAGTCTGTCAAGACGGAAAAGAACCTCACCGAGTTGCAAATCGAGCAAAACGTCAAGTGGGACTTCAACATGGACAACAGCAACGGCGAGGCCTCGCAACCGTTGTTTGGCAAGGCTCTTACCGGTTTCAAAAACTTGGGAAACTCCTGTTATCTTGCATCGGTTCTCCAGGCCTTGTTCTCGATCCCAGAGTTTGCCTCTTCGTTCTACATCGAAGAAGGAATGCCTGTTGAAAAAATTCTCAATCCGGGCGACCCTGCTAAAGACCTTGAGACGCAACTGTTCAAAATTGGAGACGGGTTGCTTTCCGGCAGATATTCTGTTCCGGATGAAACCACCTCCGACGAGGTGAAGTATCAAAGAGGTATCAAGCCTTCGGGCTTCAAGTCGCTGGTTGGAGAAGGACATCCTGAATTTTGTTCCATGCAACAACAGGATGCTTTTGAGTTCTGGATGTACTTAATTGACAAGCTAGAGCGTCAGAAGGTCAAAGGGATCTCCGAGAAGTCTCCAACTGATGTGTTCCAGTACGTTGTGGAAAACAAGCTCAAATGTCTAAACTGTGGTGGTGTCAGAATCAACAAGGAAATCACCGAAAGCTTGTGTTTGCCGGTGAATGACGAGCTTCTCAGTGTCGATGAAGAGGGAAAAAGAATTTACAAGCAGGTCACTTTTGAGCAGTCAATCAAAAAATGGTCTTGTCCTGAAAGTCTGGACTTGAATTGTCCTAGATGTGGCTCTATGCAACACGCGACAAAACAGCAGTACATCACGCATCTTCCTCAGTACTTGGTGGTTAGTCCGCAGCGCATAAAGCTCGAGAACTGGGTTCCTATGAAGCTCAATGTCCCAATCAAATTTGAACAGAAGTTGGACTTGTCCTGTGCTATTTCAAATGGTGATCTTTTGCAAGGAGAAGAGCTTTTGCAGGAAGAAGAAAAAGAGACCGCTTTTGAATACCAATTCAATACAGAAGCCCTTGCAACTCTTGCTGGAATGGGATTCCCCGAGAACCGATGCAAAAGAGCACTTTTCGCAACCGGAAACTCGGACGCAGAAGCAGCAATGAACTGGTTGTTTGGTCATATGGAGGATCCAGATATCGATGCTCCTTTTGAGCCCACGAATTCTGCCTCGAGCTCGGCTACCAAAAAAGCCAACGATCAGGATGTTCAGTCACTGGTTGCAATGGGATTCACTGAGAAGTTGGCCAACAAAGCTTTATTGCTCAATGAAGGCAATATGGAACGAGCCGTTGATTGGCTCTTCTCCAATCCGGATGACAATGGTGAACTAGCAGAGGAAGAAAACAGCGGAAACGGTGAAACTTTGGATGACAAAATACAACGACTTGAAAAGTCAAAACCGAATGGTAACAACTCGTTCGAATTGACAGCAGTCATTTGCCACAAAGGAGTGTCTATTCATTCTGGTCACTACGTTGCATTCATCAAAAAACAGTTACAAGGAGAAGAGAAGTGGGTCTTGTTCAATGACGAAAAAGTCGCCTTGGCAAATGAAACAAACATTGCGGAGATCGAAACTTCAGGATACATTTATGTGTTCAAGAGGAACCCCTAATAATATCTTGATTAGCTATATATAAGTATATTAACTTGAACAATTCTCTAATGGGATGAGCAATTAAATTATAGGAAAGTAAAACAAAAATAAAGAGTGTTAAAAAGAATCAACTTGGGGAATATGTTGGCTTCAACAAGGTTCAAAGAGTGTGATCCAATATGTTGTCCTGCGATTTGGAGCTTGATACTCTTATATGCCAAAGCTCTGCTGAGATTGTAACAAAAAAAATGGAGTTGATGACAAAAAAACACACAATGATGGTCATGATGAAAAAAAGAACAACCTGGGTTTGGTTTCCAGGCCTAAATGGAGAGAGCCACACTCAAGACAGAACAAGAGGAAAAAAAAGGATATTTTGCGCTAAGTGAACATGACACGCGTTGATACTGAGGAGACAACGGGGTTGGTGTTGTTCGTTATGAGCTACTTCTTCAACTCTTTAACTTTATTTTCCAACTTGGTTACTTTCTCCTTCAGTTCAGAGTTTTGCTTTCTCAACAAACCAATTTCAATATCCTTTTCTTTGGATTTTCCATAGCTCAACATTTTGGCCATTTCTTCGTTTTCCTCTGTCAGCATTTGCATCTTGGTGATTATCTTGTGAGCAATTTCTTCTTCGTCGTATCTACCGGTCCTTGTGACCGACTGGTTTGGATTCAAAGCGACAGCAGTCAGAACCACCTCTAATCTCAACTTTGTGTCTTCTAGTTCTTCCTGAGTCAACTGTAATTTTTGAGAGAGCTTGTTATACAATTGTTCGTGATTCTTTGAAATTTCAAAAGGTTTGGAGTCGTTGTCTTTCGAATCGGCCGATTTCAAGAGCATGTTTAGTCTAGAGACTTCATTTTCAAGTTTTGCGATGATTGATTCTTTCAGCTCAATTTGAATCTTGGAGGTCTCTGCTTCTGCAGTGTCAGTTTTCTGGGAATGGTTTGAGGGATTGTGGGATTGAGACTGAGTCTGAGTCTGAGTCTGCGACTGCGACTGTGACTGCGGCTGGTGTTGGGATTGTAACTGAGACTGAGACTGCGAGTGCGAGTGCGAGTGCGAGTGTGGAGCCATATAAGTTTGCTGCGAGTTAGATCCCGATTGCATCTTTGCGCTTGAGCTCGATTGTCCAGAATAGCTTGGCCACTTCATGTAGTAGTCCTGTTGAGTGTACAGGTTGTTCTTGGGGGCAGTCTGTGTGGCCTGTGTGTTGGTGGAAGAGGTAGAAGCGTTCAGCTGCATCAGCTGTAGGGCCAATGCATCCATGTCACTAGCTGGAACAGTAGAAGCTCCGGTTATTGGCATGGAACCAACAGCGTTCTCGTAAAGGGAGTTGAAGAGTTGGTCGGGAGCCGAATAGTACGGAGACTGCAGCTTGGCCATCTGGGTGTTCGAGGCGGCAGTGTTTTGTGTCATGATAGAGGTGTTGGCACCGGTACCCGACCACAGGTCTCTGCTAGTGGCTGAGGTGTTGTTGTAGTTGTTTGTGGCCGAGGAGGGGGTTGTGGACGAGGCCCAAGGGTAGCTTCCAAACTTGCTGGGCGAGTCCATGCCGAGCAACGTTCCGCGTGACAGGGAGTTGAGAGAGCCAGACCCCAACGGAGGACTAGTGTTGTCTCCGAGAGAGCCGACTCTGGCCGACGAAGAAACGTTATGCTGCTGCTGCTGCTGCTGTTGTTGTTGCTGTTGTTGCTGCTGCTGTTGTTGCTGCTGCTGCTGCTGCTGCTGGGACCATTGCGACTTCTGGGTCGACGAGTCCAGCTTGGGCGCTCTGTACAGTTCAAACTGCGATTCGGTGGCAGAACCCATCATGACGCTTCCGGTGGCGTTGGTGGGAGACTGATCAGTCCTATTTTTGTTGGCCGTCTGGTTGTTTGCAAACGAGCTGTTTCTCAACGACGTCTCCCCAGAGACAGAAGTGCCAAAGTTAGACTCGGTGGTGTCAGCAGACTCGGATTTTCGGATGGTCTGGATGTGCAAAAAATAGCTGTTAGTCTTGGAACGTCTCAGATGATCCTTTTTTTTGCCCCTTTTTCCTTCTCCACGTGGATCTCCCGGCACCGGCGCACAGAAACGCGTTCTGGCACTTACGAAGTTTTCATAGCTCATGGCCCTGGGTTTGCGTGCGAGAAAACACCAAAAAGCCCTTCTTTTCCTTGCGAGTCACTTGTTTTCGGTTCTGAAACAAAACAAAAAGAGGGTTTTATTCGCTTTTGACACCCTTTTTTTTGCCTCTCCCTCAGGCGGGGAGTTTTGATTCACTTTTTAACATGTTTTGTGTGTGTCGCGGTGCACGGGTGCGGACGCGAAAAAAAGATGAAAAAAAAAAATCAAATCTCAGATCTCAAACGACAATCAGGAGAAGTAAGTGATCGAACCAAGTCGGGCCAACGAGTCGCTCGTCACCCAGAACAGCAGTGCTCGTGAAGCCGGGCCAACGCAGCTTGCTGCAGGCTTGCTGGCGTAACACCCTGTACCGAAACCTGGCAAACTCGTAAACTCGTAAGCTCGTAAACTCGTAAGCTCGCACTCGCAATATTCTCTTCTCCGGTGCGGCTCATGCTTGCTCCAAAATCTAAGCCCGCCATTCTCTTGGCCAATTGCGGGGCCCCACACAAACACAGCGCGCTCCAGAGCGTCTTCACACAACGTGTGTTGCGGCGCGGCAAGCAATCACGACAGCCCCATTTTACTAAGCACGGGTAATCTGTTTCGGGGCTGATTCAGGGCCGCATTAAGTCCGAGAAGCCAGCATTTTTTATCAAGCCAAGCCCGCTCACACCCTCATCCGCCAGTCTTATATAAATTACAACGCGTCCAGCGCTCCGAACCGGCGGTATTGCAGTCCGTCGTGTTGATTCCCAGCAATGCATTCGTCTTACTTGAAGAAAATCAGAAGAAACTCTACAAAACTGATGCACAAAAGCCTCCGAAAAATCGACACCAAACGCTCCACCATTTCACATCCAACCAGCAACCAAATTAGCACCTACAACGCTTACAACAGCCCGGACATCACGGATTTCGTGCGCCTGGTGCCTGAAAACAGCCGTGTCTCGCAATTGGCAGCAGATTTCGACTCGAGCATCGTCTCGGAAACAGAAAGCACGGACTTCGAATCCAGCTACGACACAGAATTCTTTGTGGAAATCCCAAACTTGTCGCCCCTCTCACAACTCTCCTCGGCCACGGGACACCTTCTGCGCCCTGAAAAGCTCGCCAAAAGACTCCATTTTCGCCCAAATACCTCAGAGTTCAAACTCCAATTCACCTCCTTCTCCAAATTCCTGTCAAACCTCGCTCTTCTCGCCCTCATATGGTTGCTTTGTCTTTCTTTAACGGCACTCTCGCTGGTCTCGTTGCTCGCACTGGTCCAGTTCGGGAAATCAAGCCTTATCTCTTCAAATCAAAAATAAAAAAGTTTGTTCTCTCTTGTTCAACTAATAAATACATACTCCTTCTTTCTTCTCCCTCTCCGTCCCTTCACTACTTGTGCTTCTTCTTGTGCAGAAAATTCAGGCTCGCAAACGAGCCGTTCTTCTTCAGGTGGAAACTCGACGATGACCTGCTGCTCAGTAACTCGGGCCGCTTCGGCGTCCCGCCGGCTCCAGATGGCGAGCGCGTCTGCGGAGACTCCTGGAATGGAGTCGAAACCAGCGACGAAGAGCCCGAGAAATTTGGCGCATTGTGATGGAGATGAACGCTCTTTGGAATCGCAATCGCAGCAGCCTCGGAGTCCGCCGACGTCTGTTCAGAAATCTGCTGAGAATGCAGCTGCGAAAGTGGCTGCGGATTCGACGAGTGGTTCGGGTTCCTCATGGATGCCAGATTCGCAGCAGACTGTGTCCGCGAAACCGCAGGAGACGTGTTCGTAGATGAGCCCCGACTCTTTGCCAGCTCACTAGCAAGATGCTTGTGCTCCTTGCCTCGTCCGATGTGCAGCAACAGCGACGACGACGTCGCACTCGTCGACAGCTTGGGATGGATACTCACCGGAATCTGAGCACCGCTGCCCTCTGAAAGGTGCACGTTCTCCAACCGCGAGTCCAAAAGATCCAAGTTGATGTTGGGGAAGTACTCAGACGCTGGCGGCTCGTAAGCCGGTGTCAGATCGTCAGCCGTCACCTCAGACCTGATGGCAGTTTCGTACGAAGGAACCTTCGACAAAACATTGCCGTCCCAAGCAAACTCCCCAGTTTCCTCAGCGTGGTCTGCGGCGTGCAAATCGTTCATCGAGTTCACCCGCGACAAGTGTTGCACCGGCGACATCATGCCCGAAAGCATCTGCACCGTCTGCATATCACCGTGCGGAGTGGCTGGAGGCAGATTTGTAGCTCCCCCTGAGAACGCAGGTCCTGAAATGGTGGCACCCGCATTTGATGCGTTGGCTTGTGCTGTTGGGGAAATATAGGAAAAGTAATCGCCACCATCGCCGCCGCCTTCTCCGCCTTCTCCGCCTTCTCCGCCATCCGCACCTTCGTCAGATAGATTGAAAATCGGTCTTCCCCTCGATCGAGCCCCAGGAGTTCTTAGCTCGCCGCCCTCTCTCTGTGTCTGCAAGTTGCTCAGGTTCGCTAGCAGCTGAGAGCTGAATCCCGTATCGCTCGGAATCATGTTGAACTCGCCCAGAGTCCGTCTCATGTCATCGTCAGAGGAAACGCCCGGGCTCGACCCAGACCCAGAACCAGACCCAGAAGCCGACGTTGATGATGTCGCGGCGGCCATTGCAGCCGCTAAGGACGAGCCAGTGTTCGTCGCAGAAGCGTTTGTAGCAACTGCGGCAGGAGTCGAAGGAGCAGAGAAATCAGGAGTCTGCACCGGTGACGCTACCTCGCTCCACAACCTGTCGTAAACATGGTTCTCGTAGTTTGGAGGAGCCATGAGATCCTGTGTGTTGATGTTGAAACCAGATCCGGTTCCTGCAGAACCGTTAGCAGCGCCTGGTGTGTTGGGCGACGAGTACAGATTGAGACTGCTTCCTTGGTCGTGGTCGAAAATCATCTCTTCCCCTTTGTAGTGAATCGTCGCATCCTCCACATTGGCGGAGCTCTCGTCTTCGAGCTGAAGAAGCGTCTTCGCCTTGATCGGAACAAAAGGACTGATAAACAGAGTGATCGGCAGCGTGGCCCGAAGCTCGGAGACGTGGCCGTCCGGATTGATCAACCCAATGACAAAACGCAGCTTGTGTATCACCTTGACATGGTTGGCAACGTCACAGTCCTGGGTCATCTTGGCAAGTGACGCAGGAAGCTGCAGAGCGGTCCTGACTTCCCACTTGTCCTGCGCCAGACACAGCTCCGAGTTGCGGAAAAACACGCCATCTGCGTCCATCTCTGCTTCCTCCCAGATGTTCTTGCCGTTTTGGTCCACAGTCACTTTTGGAATGTACTTGGAAAGCACGTTTCTCTCGTCGAGATGGCTCGAGAACGACGTGGAGAAGCTGAAGTTTTCAGTGAGTTTGATCTTGATGTTGCCGAGTTTCAAGCCTTTGGCCAAGGGCACGAGCGTCATGTCGACGTTCACTGAGGACCCGATCGCGATCGCCTTAGCGGGGGCAGTGATGGAGTAATCGATCTTCTTGGGCCATGTATTGTCGACGGCCACGGTTTCAGTGAGCTCTGGCGCGTCGGTTGTGAGCGTGCGCACCACGTGGATGTGTTTTCTCGTCACCAGAGGCGTGCTGAAACGGCCCTTCTCTATGGTGGCCTGTATCACGTAAACGAGCGAACAGCCTGGAAGGCCCTCGATGGACTCTGGGATGGACCCGTCGAGAATCGTCTGGAAGGGGAACTCGTAGTTGCCCTCCTGCAGCACGACGGGCTCGTTTTTGCTCGCGCCGAAGCCAAGCCCCCCCAGATTCGTAAGCGATTTGTTCTTGTTGAGAGACACCGTCGACCGCGAGTTGGTCGACATCATCTTGAGCGAGCTCGACGACGACTGGTTCGACCTCGTGAGCGTCCCGGAGGCAAAGCCAGACACCTGGCCCGCCAGATTCGTGCTCGACCCGCCGTGCGACCCGCCCTGCTGGAAAGAGGAGCTCAACGGGTTGCTTGTGTTGAGAAACTCGTGCAAGTTCAGCGGGTCCCACTCAAAGTTGAACAGCGTCTTGTGGTAGCGGTACGGCTTGTGGAACGCGCCTTTGGACGACTGGTACGTTTCCTCCCAGTTCATCTTCAAGACGGCCGTCATCGACAGAGACATCTTGCGGATCGTCATTGGCTCCACCACAGAGAGGGCAATCACTCCTGAAAACAGCGCTGAAGCCGCCTCGCTGGGCGGGCCTTTCAACACCACCACGTCTCTGTCGGTCGAGCGCAACCGAATGTCAAACAACGGCGTCTGCCGCGACGTTTTTTTGCTGTGTTTGCCCATTTTTATGCTCTATTTGCCTCGTGTTTATCTGTCCTTTTGATGCTATTTGCCCTGCTGCTAGCAACCCGATTTGTTGGTGCTGTGTGCTGTCTGTGGCCCGCTGTACTGTGCTAAACGAGTAGTGCGGCTGTTTTATGCGTCCTTCTATTGCCCAAATCGCTGTTCAAATCGCAGTTTCCGCGTCTTTTGTGCTCCATTTGCCATCAAACGAACAAACAAAAGGGCTTCCTTTTTTTTTTTTTTTTTTTTTTTGACAAACCCCTTTTTACTTGTGTCATTTTTTTTTTGTTTTTTTGTTTTTTTCCGCATTCACGTATCGAAATCTGCTGATCAGCCATTCTTGTCAGCAACTGCCCCGCGTTCAACGGCCCACGGGGGAACCAGGGGCGGCCGGGACGAGTCTGAAAGCGGCCGGGACCGCATTGGGCTGCTGGCGAAGAACACAACCAGCTCCAGACTCGCCCTTCCCGACGTTCGCTGGCCCTTCCCTCCCTCTGGCCCGGACAAACCTGGCCGTCTCGAGTTCCTGCCACCCGGTTGGTCAGCCGTTACGTCAGCCAGCTTCCCACCCTTGCACCGGGCACTTCTGGGCGACCCGAATTTTCTTGTACTGTAAATGAATTTTTTTTTCATCTCCTCGAAGAAAAAAAAAAAAAAAAAACATCAAGCTTACAAAACCCTCTTTGTTCCCCTTTTTGTTCCCTCTTTTTCCCCATAACCACGCAATTTCAGCACTCAAAAGACACACAATGAGCTCGGAAGATGCCCCTCTCCGTGACGATGTTGTCTTGCAACTGGATCAGCTAAAGCGGTCCTCCCTCAACGCCAAGCTGGCTGCGGTGGCAAAAATCAACTCTGTCCTCAGCACAAAGGCCCCAGATTTCGAGCCAGACCTGCTCAAGTCTGTGTGTCTGGGCGTGCTCAGCACGTTCACAAACTTCCCCAACAACAGAACGTTTGCCCAGGCCATCCTAGACACGTTTTCGCTGCTCCTCAAGCTCGACACCGACAAATATCTCAAGGTGTTTGTGAGGTTTGTGGGCGAATGGGCGTCGAAACGCCTCGCCCCAGCGGATCTGCTCGTCTTGCTGGAGTGGAACGGCTTTTTCAGCATACAGGCGGCACGGAGTTCGCAGTTTGCAGCGCTGGCGACGGATCTGGTTGGCTCGTCGGTCGGCTTGGTCGAGTCGATCGTCGGCGTCGTTGACGAGACCAAGAAACGCAAAATCAGAGTTATCCAGACCGCTTTCCACAGAATACAGCATGCGATGGCCGGCGTGATTGCCCAGGACCCAAGTTTGGTTGGCGTGCTCGCAGACGCGGTGTGCACAGCCAAAACGGCGCCGTCAGGCGCATTGATCCACATCGGACTTCTTGCGGCAGCAACTGCCTCGTCGCAGCCTGCCGCTGCTGTTCTGGCCGAAAAGAAGCCTCAATTGCTCGCCTTCTTCACCAAAGACGTTCTGGCCAGTAAGATTATACCCCGGGACGCTGCCTTGGCCGCCTTTGGAACGTTTATCCGCCAGCAGGTTGGTTGCGAGGACCTTGCAACAGTGTGTGCGAGCCTCGAAAAGGCCTCTCTCAGAAACTCGGAGCTCACGTTTGCCGTGATCTCGCCACACGTGTTTGCCGCTGTCGACCAGACCTCGGTCGACTTGCTCGAGACGCTTGCCGGCGGCAAGTTTGTCGGCCAGCTGACGGCAGCTCTCAAGTCTGCAAATGAAAAGGCAAGAAAAGGTGCTTCGCAGTCGCTTTCGGTGATTCTGTCCAAGTCTGCGGGCTCGTCCGAAGACCGTTTGTCGCATATTGTCGAAGAGCTGCTCAAGCTCCTGAAAACGGTGTCTCTCTCGGCATCGGAGCAGAAAGTGCTGTTTGCACAAGTTCTGTCTGCGGTTCCTGTGGTTCACACCTCTGTCAATATCAAGATTGTGACTGGACTACTGCCCCTCGTGGCCAAAGACCCAAACGAGGTTTCTCTTACAGCACAACTGGACACTCTTTTTGCGCGCTCGTTGCATCTGTTATCGCAGAATGAAGCGGAGACGGCCGACAAAGTTAGCTCTGCGCTTGAAAATGGACTCAAGGACAAGAAACAGCCTCTCAGGCGGTGCTGGGCCGTGGCTCTGGGCAAGGCTTTGCTAGCCTTTGATAGTAGCTTGAGCACGGAGCAGGACGCTTTCTTGGGCAAAGCTGTGCCTGGATTGCTGGCACTTTTTGATGAGTGTCTCAGCTCTCCTCTGCCGAGCGTTTCCAACAAGATGGTGGCCGGTGGATACGCAGTTCTGGTGATTTTCGACCAGATCTTGCGTCTTTGCGGCAACGCGGACGTGCGGCGTGCTGTTGAAGAGTCTCGTGCGTTTGAAAGGGCTTTGGTGGACGACCAGAAGCCGTCGATCGTGGTGAACGTGAAGATCTATAGCAAACTGGCTTCGGAGGAGGACCAGGAGTGGTTTTCTCGGGCTCTGTTGGCATTAAGCGGGTCTGTTGCAAGTGTTTCGACGAAATACGGTTACGGTTGGGTGTATTCGAGTGTCTCGCAGAATGTTTCACCTCGTGTTCGCAAGCTGGCGCTTTCGTTGCTTGGAAAAGCGTACGTTTTGCACCAAGAGTTTGTGGCAAAGTCGGTGATTTCTGCGTTGCAAGACTACTTTTCTAGCGCGATTGTGGCTGGTGCCGACGAGTACAACTTGGAGGCTCACCGGGCCCTGGCGGTGATTTCTGCGGTGACGAAGACCGGCCCAGCGGTGGACCGCGGGTTGCTGGAATCGCAGTTGGTGTCGCTGCTCACTGTGGCGCACCACGAGTCGCTCAAGTCGTGGGGCGGCTGGGTTGAGATCTGCCAGCGTGCAGAAATGGATCCTGGACATGTGGTGACGACGAACGCAGAGTCGATCGTGGCAAGCCTCGGAGCTCTACTCTTGGGCGCCACCGACGAGACGCGCTCGAGTGGTATTTACAGTGCGGCGTGCCGTGCTTTGGCCACGGCAGCGTTCATTTCGGCGGCCTCGATTGTGCCGAAAGTGGCTGCTTTTGTCGCGAGCGATCTGGACGTTTCTGGGCTCGAAGCCATTGACGAGACGAAGTTGGCGATCTGGAAAGCCGCTGACGGCGAGCTGGTGGTGGACGTTCTGGCCCAGAGCCAGCGCAAGAGTGCTGGCAACGTGAGCAAAAACTCTAAAGACTACGAGACTCTGCAATGGGAGAACAGTGTGAGAAAGGAGGTTTCTTCCAAGAAAAGCAGCAGCAGCGGTGGCGCAGCCAAGAAGCTGACAAAAGAGGAGCAGACGCTTGTGGCGCAGCAGCTTGCTCTGGAAGCGGAGATCCGCTCGAGATTGACCAGCACTTACAACCGGCTGTCGCGGGCTCTGGAGGTGATTTGCAGTCTCGCCAAAGGAGCGGAAACGGTCGAAAACGGTAAGAAACAATGGTTCCCCGTTGCTGTTTCTGGGGTCTTGGGTCTTTTCGCTTCTGCGGACGCCATGCGACTGGTTGGAGCTCTTGCTGCGCGGTGCTATGTGGCTCTGGCGGGTGAGCAACTGGCTGGTGTTGGAGCGTCGACGCTGCGTTTGTACGGTGTTGTTGACGGAGTTCCAGCGCAGTTTGCGTCGAAGCCGCTGAGTGAGGTGCTTTCGTCGCAGCTCTTCAGTCTCAAGATGGCGGCAGACAAGTCGCCGTTCGACTCGCTGTCGCTGATGTACGTTCTTCCGCTCTTGGTGAAGGTGATTGAGGCTGGGCGGCGGTATCTTTCAAGAAACGGACGCAAGACGCAAGTTTTGGTGAACTCTGAGTTTTCCGACGAGGATCCCGAGGAGGAGCAGTTGACTCTTGCATTGGAGATTGTGGCTGGACACAGTGAAGTGTTTGAGGACGAGATCATTCCGCGGAGTGCAGTTTTGTCAAATCTGTTGGCTCTGATGGCCATTCCAGCACGGGCCAAGCTCGCCAAGGAGTGTTTCCTGTCGCTGTGTCAGAACGTGTCTGTGAACATCTCGAACTCGGACTTGGAGCTGATTCTGACGGCTATTTTGAGTCCCGTTGTGTTTGTGCGGACGGCCGTTTTGGAGGCTCTGGACGAAGAGTTTGACCTGACGGAGCGGGCCGGTGAGTTCTGTGCGGAGCTGTGGATAGCGCGGTTCGACAGTGAGGCGCACAACGGCGTGCTGGCAGCGACGATCTGGGACGAGAGTGGACTGGCGGTGGATTCGGAGGCTCCAAAAGCGTTGGTTGGATACTTGGGAGCCAAAGACGGTGGTGTTCGGAGAGCGGTGGCCAAAGGACTGGGAGCGGCGACTGAGTTGCTTGCCAAGAAGGGCGACGACGGCGGTAGCGATGTGGTTGGCGTCATTTTGGAGCAGCTTCTCTCGCTGTACCGCGAGAAGTTGCACCCTCCTGCGCCGGCGCTCGACGAGTTTGGACTTCCTGTCAAGACGGTTGAAGTTGCCGACCTTTGGGAGGAGCGCAGCGGTGTTGCGCTCTCTTTGAAGCACCTGTCGGCGTTGGTTTCTTCGGCAGAACACGTGGAGACTCTGTTCCGGTTCCTTGTTGACGAGCGGGGTCTTGGTGACGAGAATGCCGAGGTTCGCCACGAGTTGCAAGAGGCCGGCCTGGCGGTGATCGATGCGCACGGAGAAGCGCACGTGGAGCTTTTGGCTGGAGTGTTTGAGGCCGCTTTGGCGGCAGCAGACGAGCGCAGCCGGACTCAGGACCGGATCAAGGAGAGTGTGATCATTCTGTACGGGAGTCTCGCACGCCACCTGGAATCTGGAGACGGGAGAGTGGACGAGATTGTGGAGCGTCTTTTGCGGGCTCTGGACACGCCGTCTGAGGACGTTCAGTTTGCAGTTTCGGAGTGCATTGCTCCTCTTGTTGGGCGGACGAAAACGAAGCTTTCTGCGTACTTTGAGACGCTTTTCACCAAGCTTTTCGGCGGCCGTTCGCTTGCGGAGAGACGCGGTGCTGCGTACGGTATTGCGGGTCTTGTGAAGGGCGCTGGGCTGCGTTCTCTTGCGCAGAACGATGTGATCCGCAGTCTGGTGGAGGCGGCAGACGACAAGAAGGACGCTCGCAAGAGAGAGGGTGTTTCGTTTGCGTTTGAGACGTTGTCGCAGTCTCTGGGAGCTCTTTTCGAGCCGTATGTGGTTGAGATTCTGCCGATTGTGCTGCGGAGTCTGGGCGAGCCTGCTGCGGAGGTTCGGGACGCCACGACGTATGCCGTTCGGACGATCATGAAGAACACGACGAGTTACGGAATCAGCAAGCTGATTCCTCTTGCCATTGGCAACCTGGACGACACGGCGTGGAGAACGAAGAAGGCGTCGGTGGAGTTGCTTGGATCGATGGCCTACCTGGATCCGACGCAGCTGGCCGCGTCGCTTCCGACGATTGTGCCGGAGATTGTGGGTGTTTTGAACGACTCGCACAAGGAGGTTCGCAAAGCGGCGGACCAGGCGTTGAAGCGGTTTGGTGAGGTTATCCGGAACCCTGAGATCCAGGCGCTTGTTCCGCTGCTTCTGCGTGCGATTGGAGACCCAACGACGCACACAAACGAGGCTCTGGACGGGCTGATCTCGACGCAGTTCGCGCACTACATCGACGGACCGTCGCTGGCCCTGGTGATCCACGTGATCCACCGTGGTATGCGCGACCGTTCCGCAACAACCAAGCGCAAAGCGTGTCAGATTGTCGGAAACATGGCGATTCTCGTGGACTCTCGCGACCTTGCTCCGTACCTGGCAGAGCTTGTGTCGGAGCTCGAGACGGCGATGGTGGATCCTGTTCCGCAGACACGGGCCACGGCGGCCCGTGCGCTGGGATCTCTCGTGGAGAAGCTTGGCGAGGACCGGTTCCCAGGTCTGATTCCGCGGCTGTTGTCTGCGTTGCAAGACGAGGGCCGTGCGGGAGACCGTTTGGGGTCTGCGCAGGCACTGGCAGAGGTTACGAGCGGTATTGGTCTGGCGAAGCTCGACGAGCTGCTGCCTACTGTTTTGGCGGGAACGACGTCTCCGAAGTCGCACGTTCGTGCTGGGTTCATGCCGCTTCTGCTGTTTCTGCCGGTCTGTTTTGGCTCGCAGTTTGCGCCGTACCTGTCTAGAACGATTCCTCCGATCCTGGCTGGTCTGGCCGACAACGACGAGGAAATCCGCGACACTGCTCTGCGTGCTGGGCGGTTGATTGTGAGCAACTACGCCGGAAAGGCGGTGGATCTGTTGCTTCCAGAGCTCGAGAACGGTCTCTCCGACACCAACGCACGGATCCGGTTGTCGAGCGTGGAGCTGACGGGAGACCTGCTGTTCAAGATCAGTGGAATCAGCGGCAAGCAGGAGCTGACCGAGGACTTTGCAGCGATTTCGGCGGGTGTGAACCGTGCGTTCAGCGAGGTGCTCGGCTCCGAGCGCCGCGACCGTGTTCTGGCGGCTCTGTTTGTGTGTCGTTCGGACACCTCTGGTCCTGTCCGTGTGGCCACGGTGAACATCTGGAAGGCTCTGGTGGCCAACACTCCAAAGACGGTGAAGGAGATCCTGCCGACGCTGACGTCGATTGTGGTTCGCAGACTCGCTTCTGCGGACGACGAGCAGCGTGCGATTGCTGCTGCCACGCTCGGAGACATGGTTCGCCGTGTTGGCAGCAACGCTCTTGCCCAGCTGCTTCCTACGCTCGAGGGCGCGCTGTACTCGTCGGATTCGGACGCAAAACAGGGTATCTGTATTGCTGTGCGCGAGCTGATTGGGTCTGCTGCTGCCGACAGCGTGGCCGAGTACCAGGGCACGCTGTTCAAGATTGTGCGTGCTGCGCTCGTGGACGCGAACCCTGGTGTGCGCGAGACGGCTGCGCAGGCGTTCGACGTGCTGCAGGAGGCCGTGGGCAGTGCTGCGGTGGACGAGGTGATTCCGCAGCTCCTGGAGCTGCTGGACAACAACTCTGCGTCCGAGGACGCCCTGGCTGCTCTGCGGGAGATCATGGCGAAGAAAGCCGAGGTCATCTTCCCTGTTCTTCTTCCAACGTTGCTGGGTCCGCCGGTGAAGGCACGGGCCGTGGGAGCGCTGGCAGAGGTTGCTGGAGGAGCGCTGTGGCGGAGAATCGGAGGGGTTGTCGGGGCGCTGGTGGACCAGATCGGAGACAGCGGCGACGAAAGCGCCGAGGAGGTGGTTGCTGCGCTGTCGAAAGTTCTTCTTTCGGTCACTTCGGACGAAGGATTGCACCCGCTGTTCCAGACTCTTCTGTCGTTGATGCGCCACGAGGACAAGCGCCGTGTGACGGCGATCTACTCTGTTCTGCCCGGCTTCTTCGAGACCACGCCGCTGGACTACTCGGTCTACACGGAGGACATTGTTGTGCAGCTGGTTCTGTCCCTGGACGACGAGGACCGGTCGGTTGCGACGCACGCAATGGAGGCGCTGGGTGCTCTCGTGAAGCGTCAATCTCGCGAGTCGCTGGAGAGGCTTGTGACGCCTGCGAAACGGACGCTTTCGCTGCTGCAAGCGGGCGAGCTGTACGTTTTCTCGCTTCCAAAGGGAGCAAACTGCATTCTTCCGGTGTTCTTGAGCGGATTGATGTACGGAAGTCCTGTTCAGAGAGAGCAGGCGGCCGAGGGTATTGCTGCCGTTGTGGAGCGCACGCCGGCTGCTGCTCTGAAGCCGTTTGTGACGGTGATTGTGGGGCCGTTGATCAGAGTTGTGGGCGAGCGTTTTGGTGGAGACGTCAAGAGCGCGATTCTGCTGGCGTTGAACGAGCTGTTTGCCAAGATTCCGCAGTTTTTGCGTCCATTCATTCCTCAGTTGCAGCGTACTTTTGTCAAGTCGTTGAGCGACACCACGAACGAGGCTCTGCGCACGCGTGCGGCGCAGGCCCTGGGTACTTTGATCGAGTACCAGCCGCGTGTGGACCCGCTTGTCACTGAGCTGGTGAACGGAGCGCGTGCGGCCGTGGGCAAGGAGTCTGCGGGCGTGAAGACGGCGATGTTGCGTGCTCTGCTCGAGGTTGTTGGCAAGGCTGGCGACAAGATGAGCGAAGGATCCAAGTCGAGCGTTATGGCGCTCGTTGAAGAGGAGATTTTCGCCGAAACAGCAGGAGGACTCGATGCCGCGGTTGCGTACGCCCGTCTCGTGGGTGCGTTGTCGAAGCAGCTTTCCTCCGACGAGGCCATCCGCATGGTGAAGGCGAAGGTGCTGGACGCGGATCTCGAGGATGAGAACAGTGCGAGATTTGCCGTTCTGACGTTGAATGCGTTCCTCAAAGACTCGCCTCAACACTTGCTGGAGACCGGGCTGTTTGGCGAGGTGTGCTCGTTCCTGTGTGTGGCGGCAGACTCTGCTCGTCCGTACGTGAGCGACAATGCCACGCTGGCAGCAGGGAAGCTTTTGTTGCAACTCAACGAGGACGTTGAAGCCGACTCCGAGGAGATCAGCTCTGTTGTTCGTCAGCTGTGTGTGTCGATGGGAGCACCAAAGTCGAACTCGAGCGACACTCGCAGACTTTCTCTGGTGGTGATCCGCACGGTTTGTCGGTTCCAGTACGACAGATGCATCAAGCCGTTCCTGGACGTTGTGGCTCCGTCTGTGTTTGCGTGCGTTCGTGATCCGGTGATTCCAATCAAGCTGGCGGCGGAAAAGTCGTTCTTGGCTGTTTTCAAGCTCGTTGACGACGAGAAGGCCGAGCTGTTTGGCTCGTGGGTTGCTTCGGCTCCGGCAACGGTGACGACGGCCTCGGGCTCGGCGCTGCAACTGCGTTCGATCAGCGAGTACGTCAAGAGAGTGGGCAGCAGATTGGCTGGAGTGGAGAGAGAGCGACTTGCTGCGGGTGGTGATAGAGAGCAGATGTTTTCGGATGAGTTTGAGGATGAAGGGGAGATTTGGGCGATTGGTTAGCCAATGCGAAGCCAATGCGAACGAAGTGAGCATTGGCGAGCGAAGTGGCATATACGAACGACGAGCGAAGCGAGTCGTGAGTGAGATGTGAGTGGTAGAGTAACTTTTCACTCACCAAATTACTCATTCACCAAGATACTCACGACTCGCTTCGCTCGCACATTCTGTTCAGCACTGCATTTGGCGCGGAAAATCTGCCATATCTGCCCAAGTGAGCATAACGAAGTGGGCATAACGAACACACTCAAAACTCACCCCCTCATTTAGACATTTATTCCTTTTCGCTGTGTCATTATCAAATAGACAGTACGTGGTACTTCAATAGATAGGAGATTATTATAACTGATTGGCTTGTAGTTGAGACTGACGAGACTGACGAGACTGACGAGCGAAGCGGGTGAAGCGATTCATTGAACGACGAGCGAAGCGAGTCGTGAGTTAGTCGTGAGTTAGTCGTGAGTGAAGCGAGTCATGAGACTCAGCGAATTATGAGACTCGGCGATTCATGAGACTCAGCCAGTCATGAGACTCAGCCAGTCATGAGACTCAGCCAGTTATGAGACTGACTCGCTTCGCTCGTCAGTCAGGAAATGATGAATATTTTCGTCAGGTGATCAAAGTTTCAGCAGAGGTCAATCCGTTGTTGACTCACTCGCTTCGCTCGTTCGTTTACTCGCTTCGTTCGTTCGTTTACTCGCTTCGTTCGTTCACTGTCTCTGTCTCTGTATTGCCTCAGCATACATATCTACATAATCATAATCATGATCACCGATTGTAAACCTGCTGATCCATTTTGGACGCCTCCAAATGGATCGTCAAAGGAATGGCTCGTGCAAACGAGGTGCAAATGACTCGCTTCGCTCGCCATTTGCTAAACCGCCGTCTTCCCCTCCATCAGCCTCACCTCAATCCCACTCAACAACTCCTGGTCAATCTCCTCCATCGGCAAGTTGCAAATGTTCGAAATCAACTTCCTGTACAAATACAACTTCGCTTGCGTCCGCCTCTCCTCAAGATCCTCCGCAGAAAGCGTATCCACATTCACCCGCGAACTCAGTAAATCCTTCTCCGGAACCTCCTCCTCTTCATCATCCTCCTTGGAAATACCACTGATCAACGAGGTTATCGAGTGAATCAAGTCTCTCCGGCTCAGTTGCAACGAAGACAACTTCACAGAGAGTCTCAGGTTTTGTTGTTTCGCATCCCCTTCATCGCCTCCATTCTTGTCCTCTGCCCCATTCTCAGGCTCAGATATCTTGGTCTCCTCATTGTGCACCAATTTGGCCAACTCCAACGCTTGCGATCGCTCGTACAAGTTGATCAACAAATGATGCTTCGAAATCAACTCTTCTTTGTACCTTCCAAGCAACTCGTGCAGCATCTCATGTTGCATGTTTGGCAGTTGCAAAACTTGCGACACATCAATCTCTGCGTCCGTTTCTTTGGCAATCTCACTCAACAGTTTCCGACTCTTGGATTCTAACGACTGGATCTCGCTCTCCAAGTTCGCAATCGTCGCCGCATTGTGCGAAATCTCTTCGTCTTTCAACGTCAACTCCTTGTCAAACGAATCATTCAGTTTCCCAAGAATCGACGGTAACGTATCTTTGAAAACTCGCACAGATTCTTTCAATGTCCGTGACTGTGTCTCCATCGCTGGCGTCGCTGCCGCCAACGGACCAGGAGTCATTGCTGCAGAACTTACTGCCGGCATTTCTATCTTGACATCCTTGCTTGCGTTCATCATGCTGGCATCTTCAAAAATGTTCTCCTTGTTTTCACTCACATCCAACTCGACATCCTCACCATGACTCATTTGCGCCTCGTTTCCTTGTGGTCCCTGTGGTCCCTGTGGTTCCTGTGGTTCCTGTACCAACACCGTATTGTGCTCTTCCACTGGCCGCGGCAACTCTCGCAAAACGTCGAATTGCACGCTATCGGCACCCACAGCACCAACATCCGCTCCAAGACGCAGCAGCTCGCTCACAAAGTACTTGTCGCTGCCTTTCATCGCAAGGTTCAACGCCGTGCTGCCGTCCTTGTCACGGTGGTTGATCAATATCTTGAGTAGGTTCTTATCACGCTTGTTGGTATTCATTAACTTTTCAGCCTCTCTCTGTTGGAAGTCGATAAACTTCACAATCTCCTCAAAATAGTACCGCAAACAATTCACCTTGTTTGGCAGCGCCGTCAGCTCCATCAAATAATGCAACGGGGTCCGGCCCTGTGCATCTGGAACTATCAAACATTGTCGCAAGAGTTGCAACATGGATCCAAAATTCTTCATGTCGTACGAGTTGGTGAAATGTATCAATTTCGATAAACTGTTCATTCCTGCATTGTTGAGAATCAACGGGTTGGCGTTCTTTGCAATCAAAACTTCCACCACGTTCAACGACGCCAGCGCCGAGGCCCAATGCAACGCCGTGTGCCCTTCCTCATCAATGGCCTTGTTGATATCAAAGTCCGCAGGCGGGTTCAACAGGAAATCCGGAATGGGCTCGTCGTCACTTCCAAAGAAACTCAACAGCTTCTCGGTATAATAATCAAAGTCGTCGGCGCTGTCGGACAACAGTTGCTGGTGCAATGTATTTGAATCCACCATGTACATCTGGGGAAGCAATGGAGGCTGCTGTTGCTGTTGCTGTTGCTGTTGCTGTTGCTGTTGAGGAGGCGCCGTCTGCTGGAAACTCGATTCCGCCAAATGTGCAGGGTTTTTCAGGTCGGTATCAAACCCGCTTGACGTGGATGTGTCTGAATTGGACCGATTCAGCCTCAACTCATCCTGCGAGCCATCTGTCGTCGACAACGAGCCAAAATTGTAGTAATTGTGTGTGAATCGCTGTATCTGGTGCTGCATCGACGGCTGCTGTTGCTGCTGCTGCTGCTGCTGCTGCTGCTGCTGCTGTTGAAGTTGCGCAAAGTGTTTTTGGTGCTGCTGCTGCTGGGCCATGTAAAATTGCTGTTGTTGCTGCTGTTGCTGCTGTTGAACAGTAATTGGGCCTGCCGGGAATGCAGGGGTCGGATAATATGGGACCGGCTTGACTGTGAATTGGCCCTGTGGCGGTTGGGCTGGAGGAAAAGAGTACTGCGGCGCAGAGAGCTGCTGCTGTTGCAGTGCTGCAGTTCCAAACGTCGGTGGAACATGCGACGCGGGAGCACCCATGACGCCGCCCACTCTTCCAATCTGTCCATGAGGTCCCACGGGCGACACTTTTTTGCTCTGGGGGCTGTTGGCAGGCTCAATTTTGGACTTGCGCTTCTTGAGCTCTGGAGGATGTGATAGAGAAGGAGCAGGCTTGGTCTTTGTGCGTTTTTCAAGCGGGCCGTCGTGTTCGGGATCATAGTACAGAACCGTCACGTTTTCGTGCGAGATTCGGTGTGTTTGTGCGAGTTCCTTGGCAAAATCCAACGGCACCCATGTCCCCTGGAACCGGCCGTAACCTCCTTGGATCTTCTGGTGCTTGAATTGGTGCACCTCTTTTTCCAATATCCGGGTTCTCTGGGCCTTCCCGAGCCCGGCAATCTTGAGTATCTGCGTCGCGTTGACCCAGTCGTCTGTGCATCGCCTCATCAGCGGGATTCCGTCCACCGTGCTTTCGAAAACATCCACCTTCAAGTTGTTAGTATACGGTGAGACGCGGTTTATGCGCTGAAATACGTCGATTCCATCCAACTTTGGCCACTTACCTGTGAATACGTTGCTAAGTAAACGTCCACCATCTTTGTTTTCACTCCTGTGCCGTTTTCACAAGCCAACGTCCCTGATCTATGGCGTCTTTTTGGTACTCGGAATGTCCCACTTGCCGTGAAAGCTTACAAAACACCTTCTGTTTCTGCTCCAATGGTCCGCGCGCAAAAGCCGAGTCGACTGTCGTGTAAATCCAACCTGTCGCTGTCCGCCGTCGCACTTCAGAGCCCAATTCCGTGTCTGATCGCCTTCAAAAACGCTGTTCAAGCAAACAAAGGAAAATATCTCGCTACGCTAATTTTTTAAAATTCCCAAATTTCTCCCTTTACAGCACACAGTTGATCCCGTTTGTTAGGGAAAATTTTATTCACGGGAACAAACACGACTATTACCGAATTGGGAAAATTAATTGAACGAGGCCCGAAAAAACAGCGACCGCCCCCGACGTTTCGGGCCGGGAAGACTTGTCCGGGGTGGTTAGCCAACTTGAGATGGCCTTTGCCTGCCTGCTCAACACACTCGCTTGGGTCTTGTATCCATCTCGGTTCATCTTTCTCACCCGTTTTGGCTCGCGTGCGCTGTCACGCGTCACCGCTGCTGCACAGCCAGACTTTGCTGGCCGGGAAGGGAAACAGGGAACAAGAGGAAGAAAAAAAAAAAGGGTGCTAAATCTTCGCGTAGCAGCCCCGTGCAGCATGTCACGTGACTCGCGCATGAAATAAACCGGATCCAAACAGCCGGCAATGGTCTTCTCGGATCCCATCCTGATTCTCGAGAATCTCCGCTCCCACACACCCCCTCCTTCCCCCACGTATTCCTGACTAAAATCTTTTCCAAACTCACTTTCCAAATAATCTGTCATGCACATGCAATTTCGCGCAACCCCACTCAATCTCGATTTCTAAAAAACCGGTTTCCTCCCGTTGCCAGTAAATGTTAGTTTTTTTCTAGTCTGAAAAAGTTTAAAAGAAAAAAAAAACCACATAGAGAGAAGCGGGTTGTCCGATCTGCTCTTCCTCCGTCTTGAACCTTTCAACGAAAAGCATGGCCGACCTCACAGACACTTCCACGCTTGTGAAGCGTAACCCAAGCGTACTAACGCTTACCACTCCGCAGCTCTACACCATCTACGGCGGCGACGAAAACCTCATTGACCAGGAGGAGTCATCCAACAACATCTATGCAGACCTGCAAGAAAATATCACAAAATCCTCGTCTAACAAATCGACGCCGTCGGCCAAACATGCTAGCCATGCTCACGGTCGGTCCGTGGGCTCCGTCGTGGGTAAGTTGCTCATGCTGTGTCTGTTTGGCAACCTCTTCATCAGACTTATTGAGGAACTCTACAAATCCAACCCGACATTGCCGAACGTGGCCGATCACAGAATCTTCTATCTCGTCAAAGACCTGCTGAAAAATCTTCCCCTCTCGACTGCAGAATTGAATATCCTCAACAATTCGATAGCGGGGCTCATTCTCGGTGCGGTTTGCCCGTTTTTTGAAACCCTTCTTTTCCGGAACTCTGTCTTATCAAAACTGGAGTCCAAAAAATCGCTTTTCGAGACCTCCTCCATAATCAGATCCACCGTCGCTCTCGTCGGACTCTCTTACTGTCTTAAGAAAGTGGAATGGCAGTCCAAAATACAGGCCTCTTCGGTGTGCTTGTTTGTGAACGTGTTGTTGTGGATCGTTCTCGACTCGACCTTTGCCGGATTCGTTGCCGCTGCCACAGGATCAATTGGTTCATTGATTTTCTACATCGTTTACGCAAGTGTCGGTAAACAGATCCCGCTGGAATTCAGCAGCACCGACACCCTTGCCGATTTGATTTGGATCGTCTCTTTCCTCTTCAGCTCTCTGATCATCTTCCGCAAACTCTCAGGCAAGCTTTTCGCCTAGACTGAAGGACTCTATTTATTGACTTATTTGTGCCGATTATGTCTCTCTTTTCTTTGTTTGATAGAACATTTAATACACCCGTTGAAACTGAATCGCGAGCTGCGAGCACACATGATCGAGGTCACGTGCAGTGTTTTCTGTGAATGACGAGCAAAGCGAGTCGTCATCACTCGTTCGTCATCACTCGTGGCTCACCCGCGACTCGCTTCGCTCGTCGTTTGCTCGCTAAAAAGACATTCATTGCATTAAATAAAAACCAGGTCTGGTCACGTGACTATATATATATCTACGGATTGATCACGAGCAAAGAGTCTCGCACCACTCCGTCAACGATCCGCTTCTCCCACCGTTTACTCACCTACTCACTTCTTAAATCGCCTAATCATCCTCCACCGCCTCCTCTCTCCCAGCCTCGTTCTCCAGATTCGACTTTTGCTGGTTCGCACTCAAAAGCCCTGTCGCATGGGTTCCACTGATGGAGTTTCTGTTGATTCTTGCAACGTTCTCAATGTTTGGCAACTTCAACGGATTGATCGAGCCCACTTGCTCCTTGTGCCCCGTCACTTTCGACATCGCATAGTCTCCACTATCAAAAAACTTGCGGTCTTTCAATTTGCTCTGCAAAACTTCAGACTTCTTCGGTAGTTTCCCGTACAACTTGTACAACTTCAACTCCTGCGGCGTCAATCTCGACAAGTCTTCAGTTTGGGGAGGCTCGTACAATGGGTCATTTGGTGATAAATCCGACGACATGTTGTAATATTTGTGGTTTCAGCTCAAAATTTCTTATTCGGCTTGAAAACTGCACTGAAAAACCCCACAATCAACTCGTATTGTCAAACCTTTTTTGGTATCCAATCTGCTTTCTTTGCTATAATTGCTGAAACGATAGTTGCCTGATGACACCATATTAATTTTTTTTTTTTCCTCTCCCTTGAAATTAATTTGCCACCCGTGTAGCCGGAGATGCCCATGTGGCTGGTAACACCCTTGCACCGCATGCTAGCTCCACGTGGCGCGGGTCACGTGAAATTAATTTTCTTTCGACCGTTAGTAATAATGCAGCTATCAATCTCCAACTGCACACTTCTCGCTTCGACAACCCCATTGAACCGTTCCAGATCGTCCAGCGTGTCTCCAGCCAGCCCAGTCCTCACAATCTGGCCAATCGAACAATGCAAATAGTCTAGTTCATAGGGCCGGTTGTTGCTGCCTCTATCGGGCTTGAGTCCAGGAACTTGCTCGTTGATCCACAAAACTAGATCTCGAAGGCCAGAGTCGCTCGAAGAAACCATCAAGCTGATAAAGTACTTGGATCTATCGAAACTGGGCAAGAACCTTATGTGTCCGTCAAAATGAACGTCCATGGGGAAGCATTTGGCTGCTTTGACAGACAAATCTCGCACAAATTGGTCAAACTTCTCATCGTTGGCAAACGTCATGTTGAACGAGAGCGATATGTGGACCGGTTTGATTGATTTCGTCAGCTCATCGTACAGATAATTTCTGTCTAACTCCCAAACTGACGCGATTTTTTCGTTTTGAGCGCAAACTTTATTCCAGCACGCGTCGCCTGCCAATTTCAGGCTGACGTACTCTTCGTGTGAAAGGGACCACGTCAAGTACACAATGGTTGTCTTTTCGCCATTGCTGGTTTTATGTGCTTGAATCAGAGGTTTTTCAGCGTACTTTAGATGGATGGTTTGAGGCGGTTTTTTAAGTCCTCCATCACAGTTGACTTCACTTTCATCTTCAGAGTCTTCAGATGAGTAGTTTGCCAGTAATTCCATGCTCTCTCGTTGTTGTTTGAGGCAAGAGAAATTTGAGTGTACAGAGGCAAATAATTGTGTGAAAAAAAAAAAAAAAAAAAAAATATTTTGTGTGT
>PPHT02000036.1:0-17221 GCA_003705115.2 Ogataea henricii | reverse complement strand
GGGGGATCTTTTTGTTGTTATATCTGGCTTTTGGCTTGTGCAGTTCGGTAGATTATGTAATGCATTACCTCATTTCACTCTCACTATTTACTTCTTCCGCATTAGGAAAAACAAAAACATTAATTATCTACATGAAATGTCAGTCATCACTCGAATTTGGATAAAAGATTGGTTTCAACTTGCTAAGCCAGGAAAACTGCAAGCGGTTTGCAGGGACTGCTTATATCTATCAAGATGTCCGTGCCCGGAAACTTGTCCGTGGCGGTTCAGGCCGGAGAACGCAGAGAACCAGCAATGACTAGCACCAGCAGTGGAGTGAGTCCTCTAAAAGCCAACACTTCGTTGCACAACAGAAGAACACCACTCAAGCCCCGGAGCCCCAATAAGAGCACGGTTGATCTTTATTCCACGCCGAGCTCGGCATCGCGGCTCCGGGCTCTCCTTTCACAGGTGAAGTCCATGTCTTCACCAGATGTCACTTCGGAGGAGATCGAGCTCCGAGGGTCGCCCAGCCGATTGATGGGGGGCTACTTTGATGAGGCAGAGTCGCCGATCAAAAAAACGATCTTTTCAGCTCTAAACTCACCAAAAACTACAAACACTCCAAAATCTTTCAAACTTTTCTCACCAGATCAGATTGGCGGAAACCAAGAAAACCAAGAAAATCAAACAAACCTCGACAGCACTTGCAACTTCACGGGTGATCTGTCCACGACGACGATCGATTCGCTGGACTCGTCCAACATCCTTACAAATTCGGACAGGAGCGCCAGAAGAAGAGAAGAACGCCATATACGGGAATCGCAGCGCAAACAGGGCTATTTCCGAGAAAACATACTCGACGACATTCTTTCGAGATCCAACAGTGTAAGGAGCATCAGATTACACGATGGTTCTCTTTTGCAGGCATTGGAGACGGATACGGGTGTGGGTGCAGAATTCACGATCCACTCGGACCAGACCACGCCGATTGCAAGCCCTGTGAGCGAGGAGACTGTCGATGTTTCGTTTCAGTTTGTTGATCATCGCAAGATCGAGTCTGATCACGCAGCTTCCAAGGGTTTCGATCTCCAAGTTCACCAGCCACAGGAGCTTGCTGGAAAAAAAAGTTCACCGCCACAGCTGCTGCGCCACCAGAACTATCAAAACCATCATCTTCCTGCACCGTCATCGTCATCACCATACAATTTTAGAAAGACAACCCCAGGGATACCGCATTATCTCGTACCAAAAGACGGATCCAAAAAAGATACCTATTCGGGTCTCAATTCGCCCGACCAAGCACATGTAGCAGATTTCAAAGATAGAAGAAGCTTGAGCTCTGCCTACTCGCAAACGCTACTTCTTCCGAGATCAGAGTCGGGCTCCTTTAAATCGGGCGAGTCGTCCACAATCAACGCGAGCGTGATTTACTCGGAAAAGAAACCAGTGGATTTGGAACAGCCGTCACAGAATGTGGACCGGAATTACCGAGAAAGTGCCGATTCAACAGCGTTGATTTTTGTTCTCCTTGGATTTCTGATCCCCCCATTATGGATTCTTATAGCGGTGGGATTTCTGGATCAGGAGTTTGGCCGGTTCCCAAGGGCTTACAAGCTGGCCAGTGCTTTGCTGGCAATTTTCGTGACAGTTGCATGTGCCGTTGGACTGGGAGTGGGTCTTGGTTATGGACTGCACCACTGAGAGGAGATCTACAGGGTGATGTACTATAGTGGACTAAATGAGCCATGCTTTGCATGCGAGCATCGAGCAACGCCAGCAAACTTCGACGTATTTTGTATCAACGAAGCAGAGTCATGGTTTAGTAAGGGATTGTATGGTATTTGATAGAGTATAACGAATTATTTTTGGGCCAAAACTGGATGGAACTAGTGATTCACGTTGGAGCCTGCGGAAAACTAAACCACCGTTGATGCTCAGTAAAAGTCACACTTCTTGAGCTTGCTTATGTTCGTGCTTACGTAGTCCGAATAATTTTTCATTTTTCACTCAATTTTCCCCAGAATCTATCTAATACGAGTGATTGTAGAAGTGAACTGTTGCGGTTACTCTGTTGCCGGCTTGGTTATCTATTCGCCTGTTTGCTTACTTTTGCACCCGCTCTCCTGCAGCTTGCTTTGCTCGTTGCATCGGTCGTATGATCAAAATCAGCTATGACACTCAGCAAATCTCATCCCAGCAACCCCAGATGAGCGCTGCTTCCGCCCAACACCGGAGGCTCAGCAAGCAGGTTGGGACGCTTAGAGGCCACGCGGCACCTGTGACTGTGACGAGAGCGTTTTACCTGCCTTCCACGACGGCGTTTCGCGAAGAAAACCAACAATATCCACTGTTAGTGCCGACTTTGATGAGCTGCGATGAGTCTGGATGGGTGTTCTGGTGGGACATTTTCACCAAGAGACCCATGGGGTCTTGGAAGGGACACAATGGGACAATTGTTTCTGTTGAACAGGCGGGTTTGTCGTGGAAGAAATCCGAAATTGAGAACGAGGCGTGTCTGCCAATTATTGATCCCGACTGGTTTGGCAAGTTGCTGACCCATGGCAAAGACGGCGAGGTGAAAATATGGACACTTTTCGATTATTCGGATGTCTCCTTTGGATACAAGATGACGAGTCCGTTGCAACGTCGAATTTTCACCGAGAACGACAGCCTTGAAAAATGGCCGTCACCCAAATTGGCTTTTGAGATGCCTGTCAATTCGCTCAATTTCTCCAACGTTAGTCTTTATGAAGACCGTCTGATCACCCCCAACACCCAGGACTCTAACAAGCTGGACTTGTATCGGATCGATCTCGAGAAACGAGATCTCAAGAGACTGTTCAAGGCGATTTGTCCGCTGGAAATCATCCAAAGAGAACGTCTTGAGCTCCAAATCCAGCACATTAAGGACCTCGAGGATAACCAGTCTCGCAACTTGGGTGTTGTGATGAAAATCCAGTGGCTCGACGGGTCTCATTTCAGCGTTGGCTACGAAAGTGGGCACGTTGTCACTTTTCGAATAGCGGGAGACACTGTTACGATCGCGGGTTTAAACTCCCAGCACTATCCGAATCCGATCCTGTCGCTACAATTTGAGGGTTTCAATAGTAAGATCGTCAGCACTTCTTCCTCAGATAAAATTGTCATCGACACGTTCAACGCAGACACCGGCACCACCGGCACTTCGGAAACCTTCAAAATCAAGCACAGGGGCATTTCCGATGTCAGTGTCCGAGGAAATCGTCTGGGACTCGTAACCTGGGACGGTTACTCGAGATTCTACACTTTTGACGAGAAACAAGTGCTGAAGTTTGAGTTCAAACTCTCCAAAATGCTGCCTTCCATTTCCGCCACAGCCACCACGAGCCAGGACATCACAGCAGCCATCGACGCCACTCAGAGCCAGCGGGCATCAAACCTGAGTTTCAGTGTAGTCCAACGCAGCTACCGTTTACTCAAGGGATCGGAGAGTTTGATTTTCACCAACGGAATGAGCAAAAACATAGTGAAGAGGAGAGACGAGATGAACCACGATCGAAACTGGCTGTTTATTGGCTACAAAGACGGTAAGATTGCATTGTATTCCATCGACGTCTGACGGAGTTGTTCTAATATTTCATAGAATTTAATTATGTACATAGGGATCACCAATAGAACTCAATTGTGTGTCACAACAAAGCAACAGTAGCGGTGTGCGAATATATCTGAGGAGCAGGCGTGAGAAGCAAATGTGGGATATCGAAAGCCCCTGCAGTTTCAGTGATATGTTGATGAGGAATGGATTGCTTGAAACATAATGGTTGTCGCAGGCAAAAGAACATAGCTCATAAGTATCCCAGAGTCAAAAACTTCAACAAGATGGCAACATGTCCGAGCGGTTAAGGAGAAAGATTAGAAATCTTTTGCGATTTTCGCGCGCAGGTTCGAGTCCTGCTGTTGTCGACTTTATTTTTTTTCTTACGAGCGAAGCGAATCAACTGCAACATTTCACTACACGAGAGCTACAACAGAACAAGACCACACAATCAAATGACTCGCTGCGCTCGTCGTCATTAGTTTAACTATCAATCACCTAAATCACATCCTCGAGATCGTCTGTAGACAAACCCTGCTCACCTTGCATGTTCTCTGGAGGCTGGATGCTAGGAACAAACTCAAGACCAACGTAAACGATACCAACAAGCAAAATAATCACACCAGAAACAATCCTCAGTGCAGAGCCGTTCAAGAAAAACAGTCCAACCAGTATGTAGATAAGCCCTCTGCCCAAGAAAGAGAAAAACGAGGAGGCATACGCATACAATTGTGGAGGAATTTTGAACTCCAAGTACCCAATCAATACACCAAGGGGAATCAGGTAAAGTCCATCAAGGAAACGGTTGAATCCGCTAAACAGATTCAGAAGACTCGTCACCACCTTCAAAACTAGGGTTAGTATCACACTATAGAAGTGAGAACCAACGTTCAATCCAAACTTACAGTCAGCACAGCCACAATCAAGTTGAGGATCTTGAACAAGAAACTCAGATCCGACGTGTTGCCGCCTTCAAAATCAATTCCATCCATTTTGTTAGTTAGTCCTTGTGAAGCTCTGAGTAAGTGGCAATCTTACAATGGAATAGGTGGTATTTTTTTCTCTTGTCTTTTTCAATTTTCGGCAAGGGTGCAATAATTTGATTACATAAGCAGCAGCGGAAAAAAGCAGTTTATCGTTCATTGATTTGGTTGAGTTCCCAAAATTGAGGGGCTAAAGCGAGTCGCTTCGCCCACTGCAATCGCTCAAAACGCTCACTAGTCCCATTCCACAAAGACTCCCTCGCTCAAATATTATTAAAGTCAACAATTGAAAGTTAAAAATAACGATAAAAACCAAATCACCAAAAAGATATAGTATAGAATTTTGACAAGAGGTTGAAAATAGTTCGATAGAGGAGAAAAAGGGTAGATCAAATCAAAACTACTGACAAAAATAAGGATGAAGAGGATAGGGATCTAGCTAACTGGAAAATAACTATAAATCATAAAGCAACGATAACATAACAAATAAAAAGTTGTCAGAGAAAAAAAAAAAAAAAGGGAGACACATTTATACAGAAACAAAACTTAGCAAACTTACTCGTCGTCAGGCTTGTCAGCAGCCTTTTCTGGAGCTGGCTCATCCTGTCCAGCCTCAGACATGTCAGAAGTCCACAAAGTCAGGTTGTCTCTGAGCAATTGCATGATTAGAGTCGAGTCCTTGTAAGACTCTTCTGATAATGTGTCCAGTTCAGCAATGGCATCGTCGAATGCTTGTTTGGCCAAGTGGCATGCTCTATCAGGGGAATTCAGGATCTCGTAGTAGAAGACGGAGAAGTTCAGGGCCAGACCCAGTCTGATTGGGTGGGTTGGAGGCAGCTCCGTGACAGCGACTTCAGAGGCAGCCTTGTAAGCCTCAAGAGAAAGGTCAGCGGCTTCCTTGCGCTTCTCGGTGACAGCAAATTCAGCCAGGTATCTGTGGTAATCACCCTTCATCTTGTAGTAGAACACCTTGGACTCGCCAGATTGAGCGGTTGGAATCAAGTGTTGAGTCAGCACGTTGAGGATGTCTTCACAGATGTTTGAAAGTTCGAGCTCGATCTTGGCTCTGTATTCTCTTATGAGAGAAACTTGTGCTTCGTTGCCCTTGGCCTCTTCCTTTTGCTCGATCGACGAAACAATTCTCCATGAGGCTCTTCTAGCACCAATCACGTTCTTGTACGCAACAGACAAAAGGTTTCTCTCTTCAACCGAGAGTTCCTGGCCAGAAGAGGCAACAGCCTTCATGTTCTCAACCATTTCCTCATATCTCTCGGCTTGTTCAGCCAGCTTGGCCAAGTAGACAGAATCTTCACGGGAGGCAGGCATTTCTTGGGATTTTTTATCTAGTTTGGAGCACCACTGTTAGTAAAAATTGTTCTTGCAAACAAATTGCCACGCAATCAGAGACTTCTGCCTTGTTTGTTTTCCATAACCAGTCATTCACCAAATACTCGCTCGCTCGCTCACGTTAGGCGTTACGAGCCCCGTGCAGAGGGCGCGCGACAACATCTTTGCACAGATTTTTCGTGGCACCTGCCTCGCCTTGCCGCAAACGGAACGGGGAACAAAACGGAACGGTGGCGACGCGCAATATTGTAAGGGATGATGGAGTAGCAAGTGGTGATGGCCAATCTGCCAGACTCTCGTGTGCAAGGGAAATCCCTGTTGTTCAAACAAACACCGTAAGTGAGCACAATAGATATCCAACATTCAAAAAAAAATCCAAAAAAAAACAAAAAAAAAACACTTCACTCTTAATAAGTGGAAGGCTATTTGGCATAAGCAAATCACCAACCGAGCGGTGTGAGGCATGCCGTAGTCACTTCAACACGCAAAACAGCCCGCTGGGAAGACATTTTGCGTGCTGAGACGAATGGGGTCGATGTGTAGTCTCGGAGAGCGAGCCGACGGCAAACGCCCGCGACCGGTCGCAAACCATGTTGGGTGTTTCTCGTGTGTTTGCTTGCTGCACAACGGGGGATGCTGTGTTGAGTTCTGGTCGAATTGAGCATTGGAGGCACGGTCTGCGTGTGTGTAGTGACAGATACTTACAGATAGATCTGATTCGGGTACTTTAGCGGGGTGTTCGCAGTCAGTATACAAAGCAAAACAAAACAAACAAGATTAAAAGTTGTGATCGGAAATCCAAATACGTCTCAAAATCACAGCTATTAAAAAAAAAAAAAAAAAAAGCAGTGCTGACATCGATGAATTTCTGCGAAGACATCGGCGGTGCGGGCGGCGGCGTTCCCCCAGGCAGAGGAAAAAAAAAAAAATCAACACGGCCGCGAAGGCGGCGGCGGCCGCGGCCGCGGCGGCGAGAAAAAGGGCGCCCGTGTGTGTGCGCGCGCGCGGAGGGGAATGCAGGATTACCCGGCATGAGCGGCAGAGGGGTGAAAGCCACTCCGTCGCCGACGCGAACATCTCTACACGGACTACTGTGGGCAAACAAACAAACAAAAAATTTGCCTTCGAACTTTTTCTTTTAAAAAAAGATCCCTCAAATGTATTTTCCATTTACAGACAAGTATCCCTCTTTCTCTTCTCAGTCCACTTGCATCCCCGCGTCGGCCGTCGCAAGCTGCAATGGCTGGCACTCTTTGATTTTCAGACCGAAACGAGCGTCCTGGGTCAGCTGGACAAGCTCGGCGACGCCCTGGGCGAGAGGGCCTTGCAATTGGAAGTCTGAGTGGACCCAACTTGGTTTGGAGGTGGTATTTCCGCCCGAAAGACGGATCAGTTCGCCCGCAGCGTTGTTCAAAACAACGGTCGAGAGCTCACGCGCCACAGGAATCGACGCAGACGCCTTGAGCAGCGATTTCAGCTTGAGTGACGTCACACCGAGACGCGGAAGCGGAAGCTCGAGCCCTGGAAGCACAGGGTTGGCGGCGTCGTAGCCGTTGGCACCGGTGGAGGTGGAGGCGTTGAGAACCACTTGCAGCGGAACATAGCGAGCGCGCTGGATTGGCTTGGTGACGACGAGGTGGCGGTTCACGAGCTCGGAAAGACCGAGACGAGCAGGACGCATGTCCTCCTGGAGGGTCTGGAGCTGGCTGGCAATGTCCTTCTTGGAGTCGATAGGGAAGCTCGACGAGAGGTGCGACAGCTTGAACGGATACACCGAGAGCTGCTTGTCGATTGTGGAAAGCAGCTTTCTTGACGAGCGCAACTTGAGCTGGTGCGAAAGAGCCACATCTCTCACAAAGACGCTTGGCTTTGGTCTGAAGGTCTCGGAAGAGTGGTTGGCACCACTGGTGCTATCAACAGTCTGCAAAGTGACAAGACCAGGTCCAGATGTTCCTTGGAGAGGCGCCATCTTGATATCCACGACGTACACTTCGCCTGGAGTCACGACAAAGTCGTCGGTTGGAATGGCTGACGAGGAGTTGACGCTTGCAGTCTTGTTCTTGTCGTACGCCACAAGTTGGCTTGCGTCAGCTTTAGACGATTTCTGCAAAAGTTTGAGCTCCTGATCAGCCTCGGACCAAACGACACCTTTGAAATCCCGCTCTGCCACAACACCTTCTGCCTGGCCAGCAAGGAAACGTCTGATTCTTCTCACTTTAGATGTAGGGACAACTGCACAGTTGAAAGAGTCAGCGATGGAATCCACGACCGACCGAATCAACGATCCGGTCACGGCACGCTGGCTACCCTGAGTTAAACTTTCGGGTATTTTTTCTGGAGCCAAAGCGGCACCCAACAGCGAAATGACGGTTTCAGAAGCAATGTATGCGGCACAGACAGCATCTGCGCTTGGTCCAAGCAGTGGGCCTGCTGGCTTGGAATCTGGAGCTCCGCCAGGTGGGTAGATCACGAGAGTGTGCGAAGCATTAGAAGTATATCCATCGACGTGACAGCCAAGAGTGATGGTGACGATGTCACCAGGACTGAAAGTGATGTTGGCTTCTTCGTCAAGCTCGGGAGAATAGCCGGTGACGACGTCGTTGACGTCGATTGTGACTGGTTGGGCAATACCTTTCTCTTTGACTGTGTTTCTGAACGAGTTTTCGAGCGCCTGCTGCATGTAACTATCTCCAAGAAGACACAGCTCGGCTGCCGAGTATGGGGCGTGAGTACCGTAATGGTATGAGTCGTTGATGAGACCTGTGAGGTAAGCCAAACACGTTTGAGACACCTGACCGGCGAATCTGTACTTGTCGAGCACAGCTGGCTCGAGCACGTTTTTCTTCTCGAGAAGAATGTTTCTATCGGTTTCCGACACAGCTAATTCCATTGTGAGTGATATGTGATGGATGGGGGAGGAGGAGGAAAGTGAATAAAGGTCACCTGGAGGTTGAAATCAGTTGTACAAGTCGTCTAAGTGATTGAGATTAAGAGAATCAAGATGATAAAAAAAAAAAAAAAAAAAAAAATTTTTTTTTTTTCAGGTGAAAAAAAAAAAATTAAAAAGTTTAGTTATCGGCACACGACCAAATCTGATATGACAAAGAAATCGAGATGTGGGGGATTTTTTTGATTATTTTTTTTTGGGAAACGGTGTTTTACGGATGGATGGGTTTGATCGCATAGACACGCAATGGCGGCTCTCGGACAGTTGAAACCGCTGAGACTGGTGCTTCTGGGGGCGCCAGGCGCCGGTAAGGGTACACTGACTGCACGGTTATTGAAAAGAGTGCCGCAGTTGCAGGCGGTGGCTACAGGAGACATTCTTCGTCGAGAGATTGCATCGAGATCAGAGATTGGGAACATTGCGGATCGGTATATCAAAGAAGGGAAGTTGCTACCGGATGGGTTTATGGCAGAGGTTTTGGAGCACGAGTTGAAGAACCGGGGATGGTTGAATAGGGAATCGTCGTTTTTGTTGGATGGGTTTCCTCGGACTGCTGGACAGGCTGCCGAGCTCGATCGATGTCTGAGTGCGCATGCGAGCGATATCAACCTTGTGGTGGAGTTGGATGTTCCTTCTGAGGTGATTTTGGAGCGGATTACGAACCGGTGGGTGCACTCATCGGGTCGGGTGTACAACCTGCAGTACAATCCTCCGAAAGTGCCGTTCAAAGACGACGTGACCGGTGAACCATTGGTGCAGCGTCCAGACGACAATGCCGAGACTTTTCAAAAGCGTCTGGATGTTTATTACGGAGAGCTGGGTCCATTGCGGGAGTTTTACAGGGAGAGGGGGGTATATGAGAGGGTTTCGGGAGAGACGTCGGATGTGATTTTTCCGAAGTTGTTGGGGGTGGTGGCGAACCACGAGCGAACCACGAGCGAACCACGAGCGAAGCGAGTGGCGGGGGAGTGAGCGAACGATTTGTACGAGCGAAGCGAGTCATTAGTGGGCCATTTGCGAGTGAGTTGACACTGGCGGAGTTGGAGATTGCATTGCTAAAGCAAATGACGAGCGAAACGAGTCACTTACTCGTATACTATACTCGTTTACCAAGCACTCGTTTACTAATTGAGCACTTACTAATCACGAATCACTGAAGAATCAGTTAAAAATCACTCAAGAATCACTCGTCGTAAGGAGTTGTAAGGAGTCAATTAGCGACTCATGAGCTTTCACTTATTGTACACTTGCCTCGCTCGGGTGAATCGCTAGTCAACGAGCGGAGCGAGTTTAGTCGTTGGATTGCCTGAGATGTGATCATTGGATTGTCTTTGAGATGTGATCGTTGGATACTTGTTTTGGCAAATGACTCGCTTTGCTCGTCATTTGCCAGTGAGTGCTCCTCATTGAGCACTCACTGATAAATCACAGATGAATCACGAATCACTCACTACAGAATGACTCAGTAATGAATCACAAATGAATCACTCACAATTATAATCAACTCATGAGCTTTTACACTCCCTTCGCTCGTCGCTCGTCGATCGTCGTCAATTTTTTTTTTCGTCGTAGATTCTCAGTCGCTCACTGTGGACGAGCGACGCGAGTCATCATTGAGCACTCACTAAAGAATCTCTGAGGATTCACTGAAGAATCACTCGCTCACGACTCATTCACACACGACTCAAGAACGACTCAGACACGACTCAGACACGACTCACACATGACCCACTCACGACTCACGACTCGCTTCGCTCGTCGTTCGTCGTTCGCTCGTCGTTCGTCGTTCGCTCGTCGCTCGTCCTCGCGCAACTCAAAATTTTAAAATTCCACCACTCACCAATCCACCCCCACCACCTCCTTCCTCCCACCAAACTCCATCCCACGAAATGGCCACGTCAAACACAACCAACGTGGGCGTGCCTTCTCCGCTGTCGAACCCAGAAGATCAAGGGCCGGCAGGATCGAGCGCGACGCAGTTGGCAACAGCAAAGAAGAGAGCCCGTTCGGCACGTGCTTGTCTGGTGTGCCGTGAGCGCAAGGTGAAGTGCGACGTGACGGCTCGGTACCCGGAGAAGTGCTCCAACTGTGCGCAGTTCAAGATCAAGTGCGTGTTGCCCGAGCCGAGAAAGCGAAGCAGCAGGAAGATCCGCCAGTACCAGCGTGAACAAGGCGAGGGAGATGACTGTGTGGTGGTGGCAACGCCGGTGGGGGGACCGGTGGGGGCGCCGGTGGGTGCACCGCCACCACTGTCGGGTGCACCGCCACCAGCGCTAGGGCCACCCCTAGGGCCACCCCCAGGGCCACCCTTAGGGCCACCCTTAGGGGCACCCCCAGGGGTGCCCCCAGGGCTCCCCCCATTCATCCACAAAGACCCCCGTGACGAGTTCCCCGAGCTCTATTTCGGCCGCGTGGACCCTGCTCACGTGCTCAAGAACGAGGTGCCGCTGTCTGCGGTGCAGGAGTACCTCGGAACGTCGACGCCGCTGATAAAACAGACGATTTTGGACTACATCGAGGAGAAAACCAAATCGCAGAGGTTTGACATTCGCCGGCTCACGGTTAACGACCTGCAGTACCTGGAGGCCCTGGGGTGTTTCTGTCTGCCGGAACCGGCGCTCTACCGCGCGTACATCGACCGGTACTTTGCCATTGTGCATCCGCAGAGTCCTGTGCTGAACAAGCAGCAGTTTCTACAGGACTACGGCTGTCTGGACCGTCTGGACCGGCCGCGGAGCCTGGAGCGGCCGCGGAGCCTGCTGCTGCTACAGAGCGTGCTGTTTGCCGGGTCGCGGGTGTTGCAGGAGCCCGGGTGGACGCTGGAGCAGAAGGAGCGCCAGGAGCAGATCAGCAAGATCCTCAACAAGCGGGCCAAGGCGCTGTTTGACGCGCAGATCGAGCTGGAATCGGTGGCGCTGTTGCAGTCGATGCTGATTTTCGGCAACTACTGGGACTCGCAGCTGTTCAACTCGAAGAACGGGGTGTATCTGAACGCCAAGATGGCGATCTCGACGGCGCACTGCATGGGGGTGCACCGCAACCACGACGGCTCGGCCGAGTTCTCCACGATGGAGAAGCGCATCTACAAGCGGCTGTGGTGGTGTCTGTTTGTGAAGGACACGAGCATCTCGTTCTCGTTTGGGCGGCCGTGGGCGATCGACCTGGGCGAGTCGGACGTGGCGATGCTGACGCGAGAGGATTTGCTGGACCGCGTCGACGGCGACGAGACCGACTACGACTCGCTCACGCCGCTCGAGGTGGACTACTATTTGAACAGGGTGAAGCTGACGCAGCTGACGCGCAAGGTGGTGGACTCGCAGAAGGAGATTTCTGCGCGGGGCGGCGGAGGTGCCGCCGGCAACGGCGGAGGTGCCGCCGCCGCCGCCACCACCACCACCACCGCGGCGGCTGCACCGCTGCCGACGGCTGCGCCGACGACGCTGGCGATTTTGCGCGAGTGCGACGACGCCATGGCCGAATGGTTTGAGAACCTGCCGCCCAGCCTCAAGTTCAACGCGACGGGCGACGCGCGGACGACGCCGTGCAACTTCTACGGCGCGGTGCTGGCGCTCGAGTACTACACGGTGCTGCTGCTGGTGCACAAGAGTAACATTCTGAGCTGTTCTGTGAGGCAAAGTGGGCCTGACGGGCCCGATGGGCCCGACGGGAGCGACGTGAACGACCTGTACCACCCGTGCTGGAGCATCACGTTCAAGTCGGCGTACATCGTGACGCTGATCGGCGATTACTTCCTCAAGAACGACTACGTGCCGATCTACACGTGCTTCACGATCTACTCGATGTGGTCGGCGGGGGTGATGATGATCTACCACCTGTACAACAAGGACCGCACGATCTCGGACATTGCCAACAAGGCGATCCAGACGTGCATGAGCGTGCTGTCGGAGACGGCGAAGAAGTGGCCTGTGGCGGACTTTGTCTACTACAACATCAAGTCTGTGTACGAGGACGAGATGAAGCACATGGGGCTGATCAAGGGCATTTTGCGTGCGGCCAACAGGGCTGTGATCCGCGACTCGGAGCGCGTCTCGGGCTACAAGCCGGGGCTCAACACCAGCAAGATCCTCGACGAGTCCATCAAGCGGTACGGCTACGCAACGCCCACGTTGAGCGCCGAGCGCGGCACGCTCACGCTGAACTGCGACGCGGCTCCTCCGCTGATGACGATGACGTCATCGGCGGCAGCGTCTCCGCCGGACGTTGCGTACAACAACGCAGAGCTGTTTTCGGGTCTGCTGCCCGCAAACCAGTACACTGAGTATGGCATGGTGGGCCAGTCGGCGTTGAGAGGCGTCGACATCTCGGAGATAATCGGGGACAACTGGATTCCCAGTTTCGACACGTCGAGGTTTCCGGACTCCACGTCGCCGGCAGAGATTGAGAAGGCGAGTACGTTTGATGAGTTGTTTGATGTGTTGAGGTTTTCGGATATGGGGTTCTATCAGTGAGCGATGAGTGATTCTGACGAGCGAAGCGAGTAGTTACTAGATCCAAATGACGAGCGAATGACGAGCGAACGACGAGCGAGTGACGAGCGAAGCGAGTCATAACTAAATCCAAATGACTCGAACGACGAGCGAAGCGAGCATCACTAAATAGAATGTCCCGCAATGACCGGATTCAGTAGTGACGAGCGAAGCGAGGAGTGAGTGAGGAGTGAGTGAGTCACTAGCAAGTCATGAGTCAACGACGAGCTTCGCTCGTCGTTTGCTCGTCGTGAGTGTAACGACGAACTTCACATAACTAAATCCAAAAGACGAGAATCGCTCTGCTCGTCATTGCGAGATTCAAGAGAGTCGCCAGTACGAAACTCAAAAGACACGATGAAGAGTCGCAAATACCAAATACAAGACTTGCAATGACGAGCGAAGCGAGTCATAACTAAATACAAAGAAGAGACTCGCTCCGCTCGTCATGACTAAACCCAAAAGACGAGCGACTCGCTTTGCTCGTGATTACTAAATTCTGGTAATGACTCACTTTGCTCGTCACTACCAAACCCAAAAGAGTCGCAAATACGAAACTCAAAAGCGTCGCAAATACCAAATACAACTCGCAAATACCAAGACTTGCAAAAGACTCGCTTTGCTCGTCTTTGACAAATCCAAGACTCGCGATGGCTCGCTTCGCTCGTCTGACAGCCCCAAAATTATTTTCGACTCGCTTCGACTCGCTTCGCTCGTCGGTCGCTCGTCGATCGACTCCCCTCTCTTCAATCCATCTTTTCGCACCACTTCAGTATTTTCTCAAAAACACCCTTTCAACACCAAACTCTCCCTCCAAACCATCTCCAAACCTACAACAACTCATGTCTGGCGTATCCAAGGGACTTTTGGGTATTTGGCCAAGTCTTCGGCCAAGTCTTCGGCCAAGCCTAAGGCCCAGCCTTAGGCCAAGTCTTAGGCCAAGTGTTTGGCCCGCTTCTAAAGCTCTCGGTTTCGATCTCACCTCGAGACCTGTCGTCTCGCTTGTGCGGACCCAGATCCCTCGCACCCCCCCTAGTTGGAGCACCTTCAGAAGGTTCAACTCCACCACCTCCTCCTCCTCCTCCAACACGGGCAAACAAGAGCAAGAACAACCAAACAACAAGAAGAAAAAAACATCGTTTTCGGAAATACTGGAGTTACTGAAACTAACCAGGTCGGAACTGCCCACGTTGTCGCTGGCAATTCTGTTCCTGTGCATCTCGTCTTCGGTATCGATGTTGTTCCCCATGATTATTGGTAAAGTGATTGACACAGTGAAGGAAGGTGGTAGCGGCGGCGACACCCGTGCACCAGGAGCAGAGGAAGAGGCCGGTGCGACCGGAATCAAGCTGCTTTCATTCGACATTCCGGCATCGTATTTCTACGTGGCAATGGCCTCGATCTTCTTTGTTGGGTCGATGGCCAACTTTGGCCGGGTGGTGTTGCTGAGGAAAGTGGGCGAGCGGATCATGGCCCGGCTGAGATTGGACATCTTGCGCAAGATATTCTACCAGGATGCCAAGTTCTGGGACTATCACAAGAGCGGCGACCTGATCTCGAGGCTGGTCAACGACTCGACGATCGTGGCGCGCTCGGTGACACAGAACGTGAGCGACGGGCTGCGGTCGTCGATCAGCGGGTTTGTCGGGATCACCATGATGGTGATGATTTCCGTCAAGCTGACCGGATACATGACGTTGATATTTCCGGTTCTAATTTTTTTCGCACTTGTTTTTGGCCGGCGAATCAAGGCCATCTCCAAAGAGATCCAGAGGCAACTGGGCAACCTGACCAAAGTTTCCGAGGAGCAGTTCAGCTTTTCCAAGACGATCCAGTCGTTCAACAACGAGGAGTACGAGGTGAACAAGTTCAAGAAGGAGGTGAAGAAGCTGTACGACCTGTCGGTTTACGAGGGCCGGCTGAACGGATACTTCTTTGCCGGAAACGGGTTTGTCGGAAACCTATTCCTGATCTTTTTGCTCTCGATGGGGACACACATGGTGAAACAAGGAGAGCTCACGATCGGCGAGCTCTCGTCGTACCTGCTGTACACCACGTACAGCGCGTCGAGCGTGTACTCGCTGTCGAACTTCTACTCCGAGCTCATGAAGGGTGTTGGAGCCTCAGAGAGGATCTTTGACTTGATCAAGTTGAAGCCTGCAATCGTGCCGAGCGAGGGGAAACTCGCCAACGTTGACGGGGACATTGAATTCCGCAACCTGAGTTTCCGGTACCCCACGAGACCGAACCACCAGGTGTTTGACTCGCTGAATCTCACCATCAAACGGGGCGATCACGTTTGTCTTGTTGGTCCGAGCGGATGCGGCAAGAGCACGATTGCCCAGCTCTTGCTGCGCTACTACGAGCCGGTGGGCGGAGACATCGTGGTGAACGGGAACAAGCTGACCGAGCTGAGTCTGGCGAACTTCCGGAATCAGGTTGGCATTGTCCAACAGGAACCGATGCTGTTTTCCGGCACCATCAGAGAGAACATCACGTATGGACGGATGGATGCGACCGAGCAGGAGATCCGCCAAGTTTGCAACCTTGCGAACTGTACGGCGTTTATTTCCAACTTCCCGGACCGGTTTGACACGGTGATTGGCTCGAAAGGTGCACAGTTGAGCGGAGGACAGAAGCAGCGCATTGCGCTCGCAAGAACGCTGTTGTTGGGTGCTCGTGTGGATGAGAGCGTGAAGGAGAAGCTGAGAGGCGAGGAGGTTTTCAACGAGGAGGGTGAGCTTCTTTTGGGTCCGAGTATCTTGATTCTCGACGAGGCAACGTCTGCTTTGGACGCCAAGTCCGAGGAGGCGATCAAACGGACGTTGCATTTGAGACAGAAGGCTGGGTTGACGACGATTAGCATTGCTCATCGGTTGAGCACGATTGGTATGAGTGATCGGATTGTGGTTTTCAATGGCAAGGGGTTGATTGTGGAGGTGGGTGATTTTGAGGGGTTGATTGGGGATGGGGGGAGTGAGTTGAATAAGCTGTTGGATCACGAGCGAAGTGAGTGAACGACTTACTCACGACGAGCGAACGACTCGCTTCGCTCGTCGTTCGCTCGTCGTGAGTGAGTCGTACGAATAACTCGCTCCGCTCGTTATTCGATGACCTACGGAGCACTGCCAGTAGATGGCGAGCTTTGCTCGTCATTTGCTCCTGCGTAAACAACTCTCAATTGTATGTATATAGTTGAAAAGCAGTCATGAATGACTGGGTGATCAGTGGTGATCAGTGATCACGAGCAGAACGAGTGATTACGATTCCTAGTAAATGACGAGCGAAGGTTTGACCTATGTGACCACGAGCGAAGCGAGTGATTACATAGGATGACTCGTTACGAGTGCAATGGTGCCACCAGATCACGAGCGAAGCTCGTCATTTGCTTCTGCGTACACAACTCCCATTTGTATGTCTATATTTGAATACCAATCATGAATGATTGGGTGATCAGTGGTGATCACCACTGCCATTGAATGACGAGCCTCGCTCGTCTTTTGCTTCGGCGGACCCGTCTTTCAATTGTATGTATATATTTGAAAACCAATCTTGAATGATTGGGTGATCAATGGTGATCAATGGTGATCACAACTGCCGGTACATGACGGGATTCGCTCGTTATTTGCTTCTGCGGACCCAGTTTTTGATTGTATGTAGATCGTGGAAGGGCAGTCATGAAGGACCGGGTGATCACGACTGGTGATCACGAGCGGAGCGGTGATCACAATTGCCATTGAATGACGAGCTTCGGACGAGCGATGAGTAAACGACTCGCTTCGCTCGTCAAGCAAACGACTCGCTTCGCTCGTCGTTTACTTTTGCAATCAGCCATTCCCCCCCCCTCCACAACACCACCCACTTCTCCCTCCCATGCAACACCAACCCAACCCAATCCCCC
>PPHT02000035.1:62741-114032 GCA_003705115.2 Ogataea henricii | reverse complement strand
GCCAAAATGGACACCCAGCAGTCGCCGTACGAGTCGACGACGTTCGGAAACACGCTGTCGCTGCGTGTGGACGGCAACTTTCTGTCGACAATGTCGATTGCCCCCAGCGGACGGGACGCTGTTCTAGCCGGTCGCCGCGGGCTGTTTGTGATCGACCTGGACGACCCGTTTGCGGCGCCACGCTGGCTGCACCACGAGACCTCGTGGGAGGTTGCGGACGTGCAGTGGTCGCCGCACCGGTCGAAACCGTCGTGGGTGGTTTCCACATCGAACCAGAAGGCGATGGTGTGGAACCTCGCAAGACCCTCGCACGACGCTATCGAACACGTTCTCCACTCGCACACACGCGCAATCACAGACATCAATTTCCACCCAAACCACCCAGAATTGCTCGCGACATGCTCTGTGGACACCACGGTGCTCTCGTGGGACCTGCGGTCGCCGAAAAAACCCATCAACCAGTGGGCAGACTGGCGCGCAGCCGCGTCGCAGGTCAAGTGGAACTACCAGAATCCAAACGTTCTTGCGTCCTCGCACGACAGCCATCTGCTAGTGTGGGACATCCGAAAAGGTGCCATCCCAATGCAGCGTATCGAGGCTCACAGCGCGCGCATCAACGGTATCGACTGGAGCAGAGAGGACGAACACGAGCTCATTTCGTGCTCTAACGATATGTCGGTGCGTTTCTGGAACTACGAGTGCCCAGAGGCCGCACAGTACACGATTCATACCGACTTCCCCGTCAGCAGAGCCCGTCATGTGCCCTTTGGCGACCACTGTTGCGGGATAATGCCTGCTCGAGGCGGCCAGAACGCCGTCTACATTGTCAAATACAAAGACGCCGTGGGCGAAGACCGACTCCGTCCAAGCTACGTGTTCAAAGGCCACACAGAACCCGTCAAGGACTTTTTGTGGCGCAGTCGGCATTCTCCCAATACAGACGTGGACGATCGCGAGTTCCAGCTGGTCACTTGGTCCGCAGACTGCGACCTGCGTCTGTGGCCCGTTGGTGACGACGTTCACGAGAACTTCAACTACACCAAGGGCGCACCGGTTCCTGAAGGCCGTACCCTGATTGATTTTGACTATCGTTCATACCGTCCCGAGCCCACGGTTGCAGCTGACGACAGTCTGATCATTCGCCGTCGCCGTCGCAACGATGTTATTTCGAGCCGCGGGAGCTTCACATTACACAACGGACAATTCAACCATTTGAACTGGATTGCCGGAATCAAGATTGGACAGTCGGCGTTTCAGCAAATGGGCACCACCACCACAGCCGCTGCAGCAGGTTCCAGCGCTGGAGGATTGGGTGTGGACGCTGGCTCTGACGAGCCTGCCAATCTCGGGGAAGAGTTTAGCAATGCAGGACACAAGTTCCCAAAGTTGCGGTTTGAGCGTATTTCCGTCTCTACAGGTAACCTGGTTTTGTCTCTGAACGGTCCGTGGCACCCAGAGAACAAGGATGAGCTGATTTTCCTACGAGTGGAGATCAATTTCCCCAAAAACTACCCCTCCGCAGACGCGTGTCCGCGGTTCAGGATTGAGGAAACGCACGAGCTGCGCGACGAGAAGCGACGCGAGATTCTGGCTGGTCTGGACGACATTGCACAAAAATGCTGTTCCGCGCGGCGGTTCTGTCTGGAGTATTGTCTGCGTTTTCTATTGGGCGAGAAAGTGAGCGTGGATTTCACTCATGAAGACGATTTGACATTGGATCCCTTTTCCATTCCGTACGAAGGAAGTGATGCTGAGAGTGAAATGGAAACCGAAGAGACTGATACCGAGACCGACGACGCTTCTGTTGACGCGTCAACCGACGCGAGTGATTCGGATGTGGACGCTGATGGCGCCGCGACTGGTGCCGCGGAAGCTCAGCCCAAAAGCAAGCCGACTTTCGATAGCACACCTGTCCCCAAAGGTTGTGGTGCAATCTGGACCTCATCAGGACATCTTGTGTGCTTCTTCATTCCTCGGGAGGACAAGAAGGAGCAATCGCAGGTGTTTCGGTTTGGACAACAAGGTTTTAGTCTTGTGAGTGGGCTCAAGAGCAAGAACGGGTTGGAACTCGACCTGCGTAAGCGCGAGGACGGAGATGGGGGTTCTGATACTGAAACTAGCTCGGTTAGTTCCGAAGGCAGTTTTTCGAACGATTTGGACATTTTACAATATGAGAGGCTGTATCGCACGAAAGTGGCGCCGGCGGCGCTGGGAGCCGGGCGTCAAGTTTCTGTGGCTGGCCGCAGTGGAACACAGGGTAATGCACAGTCTGCTTTTACGGACCGGTCGCAAGGAACGCATAATTCGAAGTCCAAGCACAGCAAGAATATTGTCAAGATCTACGACTTTAGGCATTTGATACCTGCCAAGATGGAGCTGGCGTATGAGTATCGTGTTCTGGGTGACAGTCCTGAGAATCTTGCGAAACACAACGCTTCTGTGGCTGAGAAGTACGGATACAAGAGCGTGGCAGATTGTTGGAATTTGTTGTCTATTGTGCTGGTCAAGGATGTTCGACTTGATGCGAGTATTGTGGCGGGTGCAGGCTTGAGTCCTGTGCTTCAAAGTGAGCTGATGAGCAGGTTTATGAGTCCACAAAGTGAGGCGGAGCTTGCACAAAACTACCGGTTTTACTGGGGTGCGCATCCGTTTGGTGGCCGGTGGTTGGCACGCGAGATTACACGGTACTATGAACGTCTGGGCGATATCCAAATGGTTGCTATGTTGTCATGCGTGATGCACGAGCACTTGGTCAACAAAGAAAAGTCTAACGTTCCAATCAACACTCCTTATGCATTACCAGACAGTACCATGAACACTGCAGCAGCGGCAGCAGCAGCGTCTGGGAGACGGATGTGGCGCAGTGATACTGATACTGAGTCCATCAATGGTTTGAGCTCGGCTCCTGCTCCGGTGGTTTCTGTTCCGTCACATAATGTATCGTTTGATACACGATACTCGAGGTCAATTGCGAGCCCCAGCAATAGTCCGTTGAATCCGTATATGCGGCCTTCTGTGCGCTCGTTGACTCGATTGTCATCTGTGAGTGCTACATCCATGGTTGAGCATGCAATGGGTATGTCATTTGGATCTCCTGGAGAGCATTATACCTCGAACCGTCGCGGGATCCGTCCGAAGCCAGCAACAGGACGTGGAGAACTACATCGAGGAGAGTCCTTCTCGATGAACTCACCAGGTGCTGCATCTCCGGCATCGTCATCATCCGCTGGGAATGTGTTTAGCAATGCGTTCCAACGTTCGCTTACGGGACGTGGAGGGGCACGCAACGGTCACGCAGGACCCGTTGGATATGCTGGATATGTTGGGCAGTCTGTTCCTACGGTTTCTGTGCGTATGCAGCACGTTGAAGACTTGGACTTGTACGAAAGTGTTTATTCGATGAGACTGTTGGACATGTTTGACTCTGAAAAGCTTGAGATGTACAGGGCGGAGTATGCGGAGTTGTTATTCTGTTGGGGTTTGCCGGTGAGTCGAGCCAAGATACTAAAGTTCAACTACGCGGAGACGAAGAAAGCGGATGCTTATAGAGAGCATCGAGGCGAGATTGGATGGTTAGGTGATGATGCAAAGGGTGAAAGGGAGGGTGAAGATGCTTGGTCTCGTCTCAAGACTCAACGACAGTGTCACATTTGTGGGTTGTTGGTGAAGAAACGGTTGGTCGTGTGCACAGTTTGCAACCATGTTTTGCATGCCGAGTGTGCACTTGGATGGTGGGAACATGAGCATATGACTGAATGTCCTAGTGGGTGTGGGTGCCGGTGTATTGAGCAGAAGTTGAGGGAAGTTGAATAAGCAAGCACGATTCCTGAGTGATGAGCAAAGCGAGTGATGTGATAGGGTTATGAGTGATGACTTTGGTGAGCTTTCAACGGCGAGGTATGAGTTGTCAAAACTGCCGCTTTGAGGAAATTACCGCAAAGCCAGGATTTCTGGTGGTATCAAGATATCAAGATCATGAATGACTTGATCTACATGTGTTACCAAATTGGACCAATTAGACGCTTGTAATAATATTTCGAGGAGCTGTTGAAGTAAACACGGTTGATCTAAGGCGAAGGGGCGGATGGGTTGTTTGATGGTTTTGTAGGAAGCGTCACTCAGTTGATTGCTCTGTTCTCTCTGTTTGTCATTTTGTGAGGAAAGTTGGCGGGTCGTGTCCCGGCAAATATTTCTGAGGCAAAAAAAAAACAAAAAAAAAAACATAATACAACACAATTTACTCTTTTGACAACGCCAATAATCGAATATTGGGCAACCACGATCATCGGCGCTCAAGGAGATGTCGAACCGGTCGAGCCACGATGTACGGAGGCAACTTTTCCGCGGGATTACAACAAGAATATCGTCGCACAACTACAACGGATATGGCCGGGACGAACGCAAAGAACAAGGAGGAGGGCAAGGATCACCATGTCAGGTAGTTCAACAGACGCCAGGGACGCCTGCGAGCGTTGCCGGCGGGTCTGGTGCGGTGGGTCCGACGGTACAGCAGCAGCAGCAGCTGTTATCGTTGCCGGGGAGTGAGAGTTCGAAAGGGAAGCGGAGTTTATTGAAGAGAAACATGATTACACCTAAATTGGCCTCGAAGTCGGGTGCGGTTCACTTGACGCCGAGCAGCGCTTACTCGTCGTCGAGCACGATGACGAATTCGACGGACACGAACACGACGCGCACGACGGACAAGATGATTATACGGCGCCAGGCAGAGCCCGGTGTGGACGAGTATGATTACAAGACGTTTTGCACGAACCATCCGCTGCGATTATCGAAGATCCGGGCGTTTGAGCAGGCGGAGATGGCTACGCACGTGTATTTTTCGCAGGATGAAGAAGGCGAGGAGATTGGCGAAAATGTTCGTCGTGTGCAACGGGGCGTTATTGAGGAGGAAGAGGATGGAGGAGATGGGATACTGGTGCAAATTCCAGGGCTGTCTGTCCAGGAGACGCATCGGCTTTGTGTTGGCGGTGAAGGGGAGCGTGTTGAGGATGAAATCTATGACGATCCGTTTGTTTCTGCGGACAAACGGCTGAAGATGATGAAAAATGCGTTGCGGCCGGTGACGGAGGAGCAGCTTGTGGCGAAGCGGTTGCGGAGTTCGCAGTTGAGTCGGGTGTTCCAGACGAGTCCGAGGTTTTTGAAAGAGCTGGACTTGCAAGAGTTGGAGTTTTGGGAGCTGATGAACGAGGAGTTTGATAAGGAGATGGAGATGGCGGAGGTTGAGGAGCGCGGAAGGATGAGTTCTAGTGGGAGCGACCGGGCGGGACCTGGTGGAAGTTTGAGTTTGTTGGACACGCCGTTGGATACTGTTGAGCGGGCGATGACGCCGGAGTTGTGTGGGATGATTTATGATAGGTTGAGGAGGAGGGTGAGAGGGGAGCTTGATGAGCAGTGACGAGCAACGGCGAGCAACGGCGAGCAAAGCGAGTCGTGATTGACTGAGTTGCGAACGAGTGAAGTGTGAGCGAGTCTCACTTAGTGTACTGAGTTCAAGTTATTCCGCATGGTGAGCTCACTGAAATGGCCTGCTTCCCACGTCGTCCTAACAACCGTTTGACGAGTAAAGCGAGTCATTCCGGGCCGTTGCAAGTCATTGCAAGTCACCACTCTTGCTGGACTTTTGCCGGACATGTGCAACTGGCAAGACGCGCTCTGCTTGTTGCCAAATGGTTCACTTGACTGACTCACGACTCACTCACGACTCGCTTTGCTCGTCGCTCGCTTCAATTGATGAGGCTGAGCGAGAGAACGAGCTGCTGATAATGGATGGTCACACTCTCGACTTTGCTGCGCCTCACACCGCCACATTCGCGCGCGGCGGTGGCGGAAAAAAAAACTGCAAAGTGGCAATCCGAACGACAACCACATATGAAATTAAATTAATACGCTGTATAGAAACCGAACCGAACAGAACACTGATTTTCAACGAGAAAAAGCTTCTGGTTGATATTCTGTATTGCAACAAAGAGCGATTGGCGGTGCAATGAACGTGATCAAGCTACAGGTGAGTGTTTTTCCAGTCAGGAGGGGGGAAAAAAGAATGAAGGATTAGGTAATTTCCGGAGCGACTTGTTTGCCCCGGAGAGGTCCGAAACAACGAGCTAGACAGCGGTCGAGACGACAAACGAGCGGCAACGGAGATCAATTGCGTGGATTGACGTTGCCGGTGTTTGTTTTCCGTGAGAGATGCGAATTAGACGGCTCGTTTTTGCTCTGTTGTTTGCCAGCCACCAAAATACTAACGCTTAGTATAGAAGAAGTTTCCGGTTCTGCAACAGCAGGACCTCTTCAGTATTATTGAGGACTTTAGAAAGATCGATCTTGACGACAAGGGATGGGTGGACAAGAAGCACGTGATTGAGTCGGTTTCGAGCGAGGGCAAAGGGTCGTACGATGACGTCAGAGAGGCGTTGAAACAGGTGAGTGTGGATGCTTCTGGACATGTTGAACTCGAGGACTACGTGGAACTGCATGCCAAGTTGAAGGAGGCAAAACAAGGGCCACCGGCCTCGTCTTCTTCGAACCTGACGGCAGTTTCTGGGATTTCGTCGAGTGGCGGTGCTGGATTTGTGCACAAGGGAACGGGATCCTCTGCGAAAGTGGTGGTGACCGGCAACAGTGGAACCACACACACGATCAACGACGAAGAGCGTGTTGAGTTTACGCGCCACATCAACTCTGTTCTTGCTGGCGACCCGGACGTTGGCGACAGACTGCCGTTTTCGCTCGATACGTTCCAGATCTTTGACGAGTGTACCGATGGGTTGGTTCTCTCGAAGCTGATCAACGACTCTGTTCCAGACACGATCGACACGCGTGTTTTGAACTTCCCAAAGAAGGGCAAGAAGCTCAACAATTTCACGATGCTGGAGAACGCCAACATTGTGTTGAACTCGGCAAAGGCCATTGGATGTGTGGTTGTGAACGTGCATTCTGAGGACATTATGGAAGGCAAGGAGCACCTGATTCTTGGTTTGATTTGGCAGATCATCCGCAGAGGTTTGCTGAGCAAGATCGACATCAAGTTGCACCCAGAGCTGTATCGTCTTTTGGAAGACGACGAGACGCTTGAGCAGTTCTTGAGACTTCCGCCTGAACAGATCCTGCTGCGGTGGTTCAACTACCATCTGAAGGCGGCCAACTGGAACCGTCGTGTGTCGAACTTTTCGTCTGACGTGAGCGACGCTGAAAACTACACGGTTTTGCTCAACCAATTGCAGCCCGAGTACTGTTCGCGTGCTCCGTTGCAGACACAGAACCTGTTGCAACGTGCTGAACAGGTGTTGGAGAACGCCGACAAGATTGGAGCGAGAAAGTACTTGACTCCAACGGCTCTTGTTGCTGGTAATCCGAAGTTGAACCTTGCGTTTGTGGCGCATCTGTTCAACACGTACCCTGGTCTTGATCCAATTGAGGAGCACGAGAAGCCTGAGATTGAGGAGTTTGATGCCGAGGGAGAGAGAGAGGCTCGTGTCTTCACTCTGTGGCTCAACTCGCTGGAGGTGGATCCTCCGGTTGTTTCTCTCTTTGAGGATTTGAAAGACGGAACGGTTCTGTTGCAGGCGTTTGACAAGGTGATGCCTGGATCTGTGAGTCTGCGTCACGTGAACAAGAAGCCCGAGAATGGCAACGAGTTGTCGCGGTTCAAGGCTCTTGAAAACACCAACTATGCCGTGGAGGTTGGTAAAGTGAACCGGTTCTCTTTGGTGGGAATCGAGGGATCGGACATTGTGGACGGCAACAAGATCCTGACGCTGGGACTTGTGTGGCAGCTGATGAGAAGAAACATCAACAACACACTGCTGAAGTTGTCTGTGAACGGTAAGGAGGTTTCTGATGCAGACATCTTGAGGTGGGCGAATGCTCAAGTGGCGAAAGGTGGGAAGAACTCTGCGATCCGGTCGTTTAAGGACCCATCTTTGTCGAACGGTGTTTACTTGCTGGACGTTTTGAACGGAATGAAGCCCGGATACGTTGATTACTCGTTGGTGAACAGCGGCAACAGCGACGACGAGAAGTATGCGAACGCTAGATTGGCCATTTCGATCGCTAGAAAGCTGGGCGCGCTGATCTGGCTTGTTCCGGAGGACATCAATGAGGTGAGATCGAGGTTGATCTTGACGTTTGTGGGGTCGTTGATGTCGTTGGAGCTATGACGAGCCATGACGAGCCATGACGAGCGAAGCGAGTCATGAGTGAGTCGTGAGTGAGTCATGAATTTTTCATGAGTATCTCGATAACTTATGATTACCTTCTGAATGACTCGCTTCGCGCGTCATAAAGCCAGCGACGCTCACGAGCATAGCTAGTTGCCACAAGAACAGCTATCCAACTTGGCTACGCTGGTTGATTGTGAGTTGTGCCACCTTTACTTTTTTTTTTCATTGTCTTGTTAGTTTTTTATTTTCTCTCAATGCTAGTTACTTACTGATTACCCACTCAATGCGAGCAAAGTGACTCGCAACAAGTGGCAAGCGACACTTATCAACCACCACTCGCTTCGCCTGTGGGGTTTCTCTAGTATGCTCTTCTGGTATCCGCAATCTGTCCCGCAAGCCTTCCCCTCCATTCCTTTTCCAACCCTCTGAAATACCTCGCAACGTCGTCCTTGCCCGTGTCATCAACAGGTGTATTCTTCAGGTACTCGTGTCCCCTGGCAGTGCACGCGCTGCCGTACTTGACGCTCTGCGAATCGAGTTTCGGATCGGCTTTGAGACACGCGAAGATTGGAGCATTGGCTGCTTTCCAGCCGCTGATGTTGTGCCACGGAGACCCCCAGAGCCGGGCGATATAGAACATTAGCAGCATCCCATAGAACGTGAACGGGTTGAGGAACTTGAAGAAGGAAAATGAGGTGAAAATCCCCGGATGTGTGAGGTATTGTTTGATGCCGTAGTCAGAGTACAATTGTTCAAAAGTGGCCAGATGGAGCAGATCCACGAGTCTTTTGGAACCTTCGTACGAAATGTCAGACTCGAGCAGTTGCAGGTCGTTGAACGAGAGGTACGACGGTTTGGACATAAGAGAGGAGATCCAAATGACTCTTGGATCCGCGGACTTGGACAACAATGGAGCTGCGATCTGTTGAATGAAATAGTATGGTCCAAACACATTGGCTTGGAAAACCAGTCCCAAACCGTCCTGAGAACGGATTCCCACGCGCTGGATCTTGTATGTAGGGTATGTGGACGCCTGGATTGGACTCAACAGCACTTCTTTTGTTGCCTGGACCCAGTCGAGCCCGGCATATACGCCCTGGGCTGCGTTCACAAACACGTAATCGAGCTTGGTGTACGATTTCTCGAGCTCATAAACCGCGTTTGTGATCGACACCATATCGGTGAAGTCCACCAGCACGTAGTCGAACTCGAGAATTCCGGTGCGTGGCACGTTTTTGTGCTGGAACTCCTTGATTTTGTCGATCGCCTCGATGGCTTTAGGGAGTGTTCTCGACGTGACCACTAAGGTGAGGCGGTCATTTTTTGGTGTTTCGGCGACCAATCGGTACGCGATGTTGAGCCCGAGGTTGCTATTTGTTCCGGTGATGAGCGCAATTCGGTGGGACATGTGCGGGGGGGAATGGGAGGAGGGGGAGATAAGAGGGAAGGATGTTACTTCATTACTCGTGTGCTTTTGGTTTTTTCTTAGTTGTAGATGTTTTTATTTTCTTTCAAGTGGAAAAATATATCTGTGGCGGTGCAGAGATGTCCTGATACGCCGCACCGCCGCACAAGATAACCGTTTCCACCACGTCGCTTTCGCCTGGAGAAACGTTGTCTAGAACACGGGGAGTCTCCACCACCCACCCACGCGGGGCAGGCAGATGACCCTGCCCAGAGCAGCCAGTCACCCACAAAATCCGGCGTTGCCTGAGCAGCCAGCCATCGTCGCTTAGGCAGTCTAAATTCACCCCTTTGAAAAACAATGAAAAAGATGTTTCAAATTTGATGTGATTTTGTGCGGATGAAATAAGGCAGCACAGCAGTCGGCTGGTAGCGCTGGGAAGCGACTTCTGTGCTGTTTCGAAGGTGCATGGACACAACCTCTTGAAACACCTGGCGGAAATTAAAGTTGTATGCACCCAGAGAAATCGCAGGGTGTATGAAACCAACCATAGTGGTAGAGCTGGATCGGCAACAACAATCCTTGCATGTGCAGGGCAGAGACTCCAGAAATACCCACTTGTACTCTGTGTGTCAGAAATAAAGACAAATCATAAATACAGCTGTATTTTTCCCTCGATCCCGCTTGACTGATTTCATTCGTACTACTTCTGTTCAACCAGCTAAAATGCAAGCCAAGCAGTTTGTGTTCAACTTGAGAGACTATGAGGTCAGAGACATACTGGGTGAAGGTGCCTACGGAGTAGTGGCACTGGGCACTCACCGCAGATCGGGGACTACAGTGGCCATCAAGAAGATCGAACCGTTTGAACGAGAGCTCTTCTGTCTCAGAACACTGAGAGAAATCAAACTACTCAAACATTTCCATCATGAAAATATCATCAGTATACTAGATGTGCAAAAACCCCGCGATTTTGAAAATTTCAGAGAAGTTTACATTGTTCAGGAATTCATGGAGACTGACCTGCATCACGTGATCCGGTCGCAGACTCTGAGCGACGATCACATTCAGTATCTGATGTACCAGGCTCTCAAGGGGGTCAAGTGTCTGCACTCGTGCGGAGTGATCCACCGCGATCTCAAGCCGGCCAATTTACTGGTCAACTCCAACTGCGACCTGAAAATCTGCGATTTTGGTCTCGCTCGTGTTGGAAGAGAGGACTCGGCAAACGTGAGCGAGTCGAAGGACTCGTTTTTGACCGAGTACGTTGCTACAAGATGGTACCGTGCTCCGGAAATCATGCTAACGTCGTCACAGTACTCCAAAGCAATCGATATCTGGTCCATGGCGTGCATTTTGGCCGAAATGCTGCTTAGAGAGCCATTTTTGCCAGGAAAAGATTACAGGCACCAACTGCTGTTGATTTTCGAGATTTTGGGGACTCCAACAGGCGAGGATTTCCACTCAATAAAATCCAAAAGGGCCCGGGAGTACATCAGATCGCAGAGGTTTTTCAAGAAGATTCCCCTGAGAAAGATCTTTCCTGGAGCCAATCCTGCTGCCATCGATTTGATGGAGAAGATGCTGAAGTTCGACCCCACCAAGCGTATCACGGTGGAGGAGACTTTGGAACACCCTTATTTCAGCAGTTACCGGGCAAAGGAGGAGGAGACGATAGCCGCACCGATTTCCAAAGACTTTTTCTTCTTTGACGACTGCAAAGAGCAGTTGGAAATGATTGATCTGAAGAGAATGTTGTATGCTGAGATTTTATCCAGCTGAGCGAATGCCTTTGATACCCCCTTTGGATTTGCCAATTTGCATTTAGGACAAACGCGTCAACACTACAAGTTTACTTCTTTACCGATGAGCATGGAGAGCCATGTGATTGAATTAAATTATCGATAATATTAAAGGATGTGCAAGCACAAAAGTAAATACTAGTAACAAGCAATGTTCGAAACTAGTGCGTTTGGCTGACTGTACATGATGTTTGCTCAAGCGAACCAGTCAGTGTGGTCAAGGGAACCAGTCAGCGTGGTGGTACTCGCAGCTGTCCATTCTTTTGGTAGCTGCTACCAGAAAAAAACACATCTGGTGTACGGATGTCCGCAGCCTCTCCACCCCTTTTCTAGGAATAATAATTATCAATTTCGAACTACCTGTCAAGATACACAAAGAGACTCTTTGCAGTGTTGTTCCCGTTGCGTAACAAAAACATACCCATAATGTCCAAATCGATCTCGCTTAATGCCAGGAAACAGCGAGTTCTCGCTGTGGCAGCCCTCTTCCTTACTATAATTTTGTTGATTTCCCTCACAAACAACGATACAAACAAGTCTGCAATCAACCTCCCATCGACTCAAGAACAGTCCAAACCAGCGGTCGCCATCAATCCGCAGGCCGGCAGCAATGCGAACAACTTTGTCAAGGACAAATCAGGCGTGATCGACGAGAGTAAAGTCAAACAGGCCGAAGAACAGTCGAATTTCCATCCACCAGTCAAGGCTCCAAGTGCAGATTCCACTGAGAAAAAACATGCTGGTTCCGCATACCTGGCGACTCCAGGTCCAAACGCAGGCGGGAGTGCCGCCACAAAGGACCAGGCTAAAGGCGTGGCCGCAGGATCCGCAGGGTCTGCAGGGTCTGCTGGTTCTGCTGGTTCTGCTGGTTCTGCAGGGTCTACAGGGCCCGCTGGTGTTGACCGTGCCAGTGTGAAGAAGGCCGCTGGCGATGCAAACGATGCCACTGGCTCTGTTACGAAAGATCACGCAATCTCAAACAACAAAGGCGCCTCATTGAATGAGAAAACAGACAAATTGTCAAAGCCTAAGAATGATAAAAGTAACCTTGACGAGCCCTCTACCACGGAAACGCCCACTTTCGATGCTTCAAAGGAGTTCAAAGAGATCCTGAGCATCTCCCCAATCGTTGTTTTCTCCAAATCGTACTGTCCATACTCCAAGAAACTCAAGGATCTGCTTGCAACCAGCTACGATATCACTCCACAGCCGCAAGTGGTGGAGCTTGACCTGCACTCGAACGGCGCAGAGCTGCAGAGCTACATTGGCGAGATCTCCGGGAGAAAAACCGTGCCCAACTTGTATGTCAACGGCATCAGTCGTGGAGGCTGCGACGAGATGGTGAAGTTACACACCAACAACGAGCTTTTGGAGTCCTTGACTTCCTGGGCTGGGCCTACAGTTAAGGTAGAGAAGATCAACGCTCCTTCCAACTCGTGATATACGTAAGTTCCTGCAACCTTGTTAATTTAATGAATTCTTAACCGTTGAAACCTTGTTTTTTAATTTTTTAAGCTTTTTCAATTATTGATAAGAGAAAAAAAAAAATATTTGGAAAATTAAGAAAATTGTTTATTTAATCTACAACGATAAAGCCAGCCACAATTCACCATGTCATTTGCATCTCCAACCATTGATAACATCAGTAAAGACAACAATCCACCCATTGTCAGCCCACAGTACAAAAAGAAGGGGCTGCTGAAGCCCTCTGTCGGGATCCTTGCCTTGGCCAGCAACTTGAACCTTGAAAAACACCAAGAAGGCGGATACTTCAATGAAACAGACCGCTCGCCGTTTGTGATGGAGAACCCGTACTATCCAGGCCACAACAAGGGAACCAGCAACGAGGTTCTGCGTACCGGAGGCGCCCCAAACGAGCCCGTCTTGCCACACGAGAGCGACCCTTCTAAAAAACACACCCCTACTCGGAATTTTTCCACCCTAATCCACTACTTGCTCACTTGCGAAATGCCAATGGGCCGGCTTCACCTCAACAAATCGCGGATAATCCACATTCTGCAACGCGGACGCGGCCAGTACGTTCTGATCTACCCGGACGGGTCGATCAAGACTTTTGTTGTTGGCTTCGACGTTGCTGCTGGCGAGGTCACTCAATGGGTGGTTCCAGGCGGTGTCTACAAGGCTTCATTTTTACTGCCATTGGAGAATGGTGCTGGCGAGTCCGCAAACGACCACCTGCTCATCAGCGAGGTTGTTGTTCCCGGCTTCGAGTTTGACGACCATCAGTTCATGAGCTCGACAGAAGAGCTTCGAGAGCTCGTCAAGGACAACGACAAAGCTGATCAGCTCAAGTGGCTGCTTGGCTGAGACTATCTCCACGTGACTGAAGTCAGCCGACAGCAAAGGGAGAAAAATTAACTCTGTTTTCGCGAGGCACGTGACTGGAGTAACCCTGGAGCAGGGTTTTGCTGTCTCTCTGTGACTGTGAAAAAAAAAAAAATTATACTCATCTCTCCAGCACTCGCGGGCGCGCAGGGCTCCTCTCTGTGTGCGGCGACGGTGTGTTCCTCCTTCCGCTCCCCGGTGGAGGCGTGAGCCCACCGCGGAGCCCGCGGTGGCACTCCTCCCCGTGGCAGCTGGGTTTGCTTGCCAGCGCGACCGATCTCGTGGTGGCAGAAATGGGAATTTTTCAGCTCGCGCATAGTGGGTGGAGCGAGCGAGCACCTTTGTAGATGGAATAAAATTTTTATATTTAGTGTTTAACAAGACGTTATCACCAAAGAGTTGTAAAGGGTATCAGTCAAGATATTGAACTAGAAAGCAAAGATGGCTACCGAACTGACTGTCCAGTCTGAAAAGGCTTTCCAAAAGGTATGTGTCGTCACTAGGAAGCTTTGAGAGCGCCAACAACGGAACGAAACGAAGCCCCTCCCCTCCAGTCTAAAGAATAGTACTAACAACATCAATAGCAACCACACATCTTCACCAACCCAAAGGCCAAGGTTACCAGAAGAACCAAGAGATGGTATAAGGATGTTGGTCTCGGTTTCAAGACCCCTAAGGCCGCCATCGAGGGTACCTACATCGACAAGAAGTGCCCATTCACCGGTACTGTCTCCATCAGAGGTAAGATCTTGACCGGTACTGTTGTTTCCACCAAAATGCACAGAACCATCATCATCAGAAGAGACTACTTGCACTACATTCCAAAATACAACAGATACGAGAAGAGACACAAGAACTTGGCTGCTCACGTTTCCCCAGCTTTCAGAGTCCAAGAGGGTGACATTGTTACTGTTGGCCAGTGCAGACCAATCTCCAAGACCGTCAGATTCAACGTTGTGAAGGTGGCTTCCGCTAAGGGTAAGGCTAAGGCTTTCACCAAGTTCTAAGTTAACAGCCCAGCTAATATGTACTGTGTAATTTGAGAGTTGAATAAACAAAACTACCTATTAGGCACACGACGTTGTTGTAGCGACAATTGGGCCTTGATGGGGGTGGGCATGTCTTCAACCGTTCATTGATGAAGTTTGGATTACATAATCGCTTACGTGTGGTTTTGTGTTTTTTTTTTTTTTTTTTTTCCTCCCTCTCCGATATTTTTTTTTTTCGCTCTCTTCAACTTGAAAAGGAGGGGCGGGGCCCGTCCGCGAGTATAAAAACGATTCAATTTACCCTCTTTTTTAGGGTAACTCAGGAGGGCAACTGTTTTTTTTTTTTTTTTTTTATCTATATGAATATTGTTTTTTCTTCTTGCATAAGAATTGTAAACAATTGCACACCTGATTGTGGGGTAAAAAAACACTCAAGCATCACTGCTTTTTTTTCAGATGCTAGACACGCGTGTCACTGACCGCTCTGGCCGTCCTCACGGACAGGAGACTGAACCAGAGGGCAACAATGCTCCAGAGGAGCATCACCATGATGAAATCCCACTTGAATCAACACGTTCGGAGCATCAACACGCTGATGATCACGGTCCAGAACAAGAGAAACAGGAGATTGGCAGTGCGCAGGCCCTATTAGAGCTTGGAACGAAACAGAAGGATGAACATAACAAAGATGACGAAGATGACGTGATGAAGTTGGTGGGTTCTACATTGGGAAACGTCAATGATAACGACAACGATAACTCGTCAGGGAAAATGGGGACGCGTAAGCGCAACTATGCCAACGATGACGACATGTCGCAGCTTGAATTTCAACAGTGGACCACCGGATTTCTTGCTGACGATCTTGAAGAAGGACATTCTGGTCCTGAGGGCGATCAAGACGGGTCTGACGGTTACAATTTCGCGTCTCAGGCACAACTTGGAATCGCCTCGCTAACACAGACGCAGCACCACCATTCCGGAACCGCGGACCCAAATGTGAAGAGACAGCGCAGAACTCCGAGAAAGGATCGTGTTACTTCTGGAGCCACTGCTGTGAGCCACCACAACAAGAGTCTCAACGTGGACCCAGAGCTCGCTAACTTAGACACGTCCTCGTTTGTGCAGGACGCCATGATCGACGCACGCACGCTTGCGAGTCTCGGGTCGATCGACCACGAGTACCTGCGTCAGGCAGCTGAAGGGGACCATGAATCCTCGGCCGAAGATGAAGTGCAGCATCTGGCTGTTCAGGCTGTGAATCAGGCCGTTGCAGCTGCACACGCCCAGGCGCAAGCTGCGGCAGCGGAGGCGGCTGCACAGGCCATAGCCGATGCGCAACGGCACGTTGAAGGCGGAATGCACGCGTCTGGAGACAAGCAAAGAGATGCCGACGACGTGAACGTGAACGTGAACGTTGTTACTGGTCCGTTCCAACTGCACGGCCATCCTGGGAGTGCGATGCTTCACGGCCATCCACAGAGCTTGAAGCAGCCACTGGGGAAACCGGACGTTCCGGTGGAGAGATCAAAACATTTGCCAACTCCGCCACCTCAACCTGATTCTCAGCAGCAGCAGCAGCAGCAGCAGCAGCAACAACAACAGCAGCAACATCAACAGCAACAACAACAGCAGCAGCAACAGCAGCAACAGCAACAACAGCATCAACAAACACCGCAACATCATCAACAGCGGCCGTCATCACAGTCCCAACTTCACCAGCCACCTCAGCAGTTGCATCATCGGTCTTCTGGGTCGCATGGCGAACTATCGCTGCCACATCACACATACACTTCGACAAATGCAGAGACGGCTGCGCTGATTGCCGAAGCTGCTGCCAAAGCTCGCAGCCACGTGACGGTGCACTCGCAAGGGCGGTCGTTTTCAAAAGAGGAGTCGAATGCGATCGACCTGTTTATCACTGAGTACCGCAAGATCAACAACATGACTCGAGAAGGCATCTGCAAGCGGATATGGTCGAACGAGCGCAAAAAAGACGATTTCTGGGAGTCTTTACAGAAGGTGTTGCCGGAGAGAACGCGTGCATCGTTGTACAAGCACGTGAGAAGAACCTACCATATTTTCACTGTGCGGGGAAAATGGACACCAGAGGATGATCGCAGACTCGCGGAACTGGCTGCTGAGAAAGAAGGACAATGGAAATTGATTGGATCTGAGATGAACCGGATGCCTGAGGATTGCAGGGATCGGTGGCGGAACTACGTCAAGTGTGGAGAGAACCGGTTGAGACACAAATGGTCTGTAGAGGAAGAGAACAAGCTACGTTCTGTGGTGCATTCGATGTTGACCGAGCAATCGAACAACAGTCGGTCTCCGTTGGATGTTGAGCCGGTGATCAATTGGACGCAGGTGAGCGAGCGGATGGGAGGAACACGTTCGAGAATCCAGTGCCGGTACAAATGGAACAAGTTATTGAAAAGAGAGGCTAACGAGCGGGCTCGAAGCGTTGATTTGGAGACAAAAGCATGGTTGTTGGCTCGGTTAAGAGAGATTTGGAGCCGGGAGGGAACAGAAGTGATTGATTGGGACACTTTAGCGTCCTTGCATCCGAAGCATGTGTGGAGCGGGTCAGATTTCAAGCGTTGTTTTGAGAAGATGAAGGCTACTGTGAATGGGCACAAGAAGAAGCCATTTATTGAGCTTGTGGAGACGTTGATTCGAGGATTGACGAATGGGTATTTAGATCAGGATGGTGAAGGAGAAGGGGAGGAGGAAGAGGAGGATGAGCAGGAGAGAGCGGTTGCTGCTGCGGCAGCGGCAGCTGCGGCGAGCGAGCCGGCTAGCGAGACAAACGAGGTTGTTAGGAAGCGCGAGGGAGAGGATGTGAGTGTGGATGTGGATGTGAAGGAGGTGGGAGGAGGTGAGGAAGGTGGAGACGATGGACGGGTTGGACAGATTGAGAGTAAGGGGGTTGGGGCAAGAGATGAGGCGGTGGATGTGGGAGAGGAGGAAGGGAGTGTTTCTATTTCTGAGATTCAGGATTTGGTGAAGAGGGAGGTGGAGGGGATTGAATTTGAGTAAATCACGAGCGAAGCGAGTGATGAGTGAGCCCCATACTCTTTGAAGGGCGAACGGAAGACCACCACACGTTGACGCAGCGAGTCTTGAGAGGCACAGACCACCGTGGAAGTAGATTTGGCAATTGGAAGTCATTAGGATATTTGGCCGTTTACGAATTAATTCGAGAAACAGCGAGCGAAGCGAATGACGAGCGAAGCGAATGACGAGCGAAGCGAGTCATTCGCTTTTTGCCCTCTTACGGTAAATCTAGTAGGGGATTGCACGAGTCACCGAGGAGTCGCCAATACATACAGCGAGCGAAGCTTGCAGTGACTGACCGACTCGCTTTGCTCGTCATTCGCTTCGCTCGTCATGAAAAACTCACGACTCACTCACGACTCGCTTCGCTCGTCGTTCGCTCGTCGTTCGCTAGTCGTTCGCTCTTTCTCCGGTTCCGGAGTTCAAACAATAACCCCCGAAACCGGCGCGGCGCAACCAAACACTGATTTTTAAGATAATTTCGATATTTGCGGGGAGCGCACGACCTGCTAAGGAGGCAGAAAAAAAGCAGGAAAATCAAACAACTTCTCCTAGCTTCTTGATACAGCGACACCCGTGAGTCACCAAATCGATAACGGAGTAGCTCGGGATTGCACACGGGCACGACTCGCAGAATGGTGAAGGCGGCGACAGGACCGACGAAACAGCGCAAGAGAAACCGGGTGCCGATTTCGTGTACGATTTGTCGGCGTCGGAAGGTTAAGTGCGACAAGAAGAAGCCACAGTGTACGAACTGCGTGAAGAATGGAGTACAACACCTGTGTCGGTACTTGGAGCCGAGCTGGGCGAAGCCGCTGGACGAGGAGGAGCTGAAGTTTGCGGGCGCGGTGGTGAGCCAGCCAGACCGAATGATGAGCGAAGCAACAGAACCAATGAGCATGAGCATAGAGACGACGGACCAGGAGGTTGTTCGGTTGCAGCAGCGGGTGCGGCAGCTTGAGCAGGAGAAAGAGGAGTTGAAGCGCGAGCAGAACAAGGAGAAAACGAGCCTGTCGAGCCTGTCGAGCCGGGCTTTGATCAGGTCTGGCGACACGGCGGATCTTGTTGACTGTGTTTCGAGCTCCAACATTCTGTTCACGGCGAAAAAGGGCCCGACCTACAACTTCCCGATCATCTACCAGATCAGCGTTTTTTCGTGGATGTTTATCGTGCGCAACGACTCGTATCTGAACGATCTGTGGCTCAAGATACTCAAGCTTCGCAAGCATTACGAGTACTACTACAGCAGCAAGAACGCGATGGTGGACGCTTCCAAGACGCTCGAGACGGACTACACGAACTACGACTTCAAGATGCGGCGTGTCAAGGCGGGACGGAAGGCCTCGGAGGTTTCGACGGACAAGAGTTCGGAGCATACGAGTAAGTTGAAGAGGTTTCTAGAGGCTGCGATGGCGCTGAATGGTACCGGTGGTGGCGCCGCAGGTGCCACCACCAGTACCGCCGCCACCACCGCCCCTGTGTGTCCCGTCACCGGCGAAATGTCGGCATACTCAGGCTCCTCCGGAGCCCTGAGTGGCTCCTCCTCCGGAGCCCTGGGTATGCGCTGTCCCGTGATGCACGGAACCGAGTCTCCCGCGCCGACTCCGCGGGGCGGCGACGAGGACGACGAGATGGAGGACCCGAAAGTGTGTCCGCTGATGATTGGAGACGCGCGCGCGATATTCAAGGAGAAGCTGTCCAAGATGTCTGTTTCTGCGATCCGAGAGCTGCCCAAGGAAGGGTCGCCGAAAGTGACGTCGATTTCTGCGGACTTCACCGAGGAGACGGGCGGTGCACCGCCCGTCGCCCCGCCCAGCGGCGCGGCCACGCCCGGCGGCTGCCCCGTGGTTGGGTGCACCAGCACGGCGGCGGCCAAACGCAAGCGAGCCACGAAAAAGGTCAAGACGATCTCTCCGTCTGCGGTGCGGAACCTGAACTACAACAACACGAAGCAGGTGATCTCGGTGATCGAGAAACAGCTGCCGTGCCGCAAGGCGGTGTGGCTGCTGGTGGACCGGTTCTTTGACAAGCTGTACGTGCATCTTCCGTACGTGGACGAGGAGAGCTTCCGTGCGCGGATCTCGGGGATCATCGACACGGCGGACGTTCCGTCGCAGAAGATCCGGCTCGCGTCGATCGGGTCGCAGTACTGCGAGGAGTTTCTGACGGTTTGTCTGCTGCTGATTGTGCTGCGGCTGAGCTGGCTGTCGCTGCCGGCGACCGGGGCGCTGGACGTGAGCGCGGAGGAGGAGCTGCTGATGCGGCCGGAGAACCTGGTTCCGATGGTGCTGGTGGACATGGTGAAGGAGGTGTTTTCGAGCGCCAAGATCATGAGCAAGCCGTCGCTGATCATCTTCCAGGTTGGGCTGTTTCTGAAGGAGTACAACGTGATGTCGCCCGAGGACGGCTTCGACCTGGAGGACCCGTACTCGAACAGCAGCAACAGCGTGCTGAACTCGAACGACCTGAGCGGCGACCTCACGAACGAGAGCCCCAACATGAACACGCCGAACTTCATGAGCATGCTGGTGCAGCTCGCGCGCACGATCGGCCTGAACCGCGACCCGCTCAACTTCAAGAACTTCTACGCCGCGCCCGACGACCTCGCCGCGTGCTCCCGGCTGTTCCGCAGGCGCCACCTGTGGCGCAAGCTGTGGTTCGGCCTGCTGGGGCTGAGCATCGAGAGCAACCTGTCGCTCGGCGACTACAAGAAGGGCCTGCCGATCGAGCTGGACGTGGACCCGACGCTCGGACAGGTGAACCGCACGTGGGACACGCGGCTGCCCGGCGGCGCGGAGCAGGGCGTGCTCGAAAAGAGCTTCCGCGGGCCCGAGCTGCAACGGGAGCAGCTCGTGGTGGCCAACTTCAAGGACTCCATCGTGGTGTACCACGCGCTGTACCGCGCGATGGGGTCGCTGCTGCGCATCGACCGCACGCCGACGTCGAAGGAGCTCGACCAGATCATGGGGCGGCTGCTGGAGCTGATTTCGGAGCGGTCGCGGCTCGGACTGAACACGTCTGCGCTGCTGCGTGCGGATGGAATTCCCGGTGGTGCTGCCGCGTCGGCCCCGCTGCGGCTGTTCCGGTTCCGACTCCACCTCGTGGTGAAGTCGATGCTCTTTGCGCTCAACTACCTGCTCTTCCTCAACCACGAGCAGAAGTTCAACAGTCTCATCTCGGACAAGAGCAGCACGTACGCCAAGCTCGACAGACAGAAAGAGTACATCAACACGTACTTTGAGAGCTCGCTGCTGCTGGCCATCGACAACTACGACCTGTTTGTGCAGGTTTTCGACGGCTCAGACCGCATTTTCCCCGGAGCCGGCGCAGAGCTCGTTGTGAATCCGTATCTGCTGATTCTGAACCACCGGTCGCACGGGTTTCTGATCTCGCTGATTCTGCGGTTGCAGCAGAACTCGCCGGTGGTGATGGAGATTCTGGCGAAGAACAACATCGACCGCGAGGAGCTCTTGTCGAGGCTGTTCCACTACCTCAAGACTTTTCTGGACAAGCTGGAGGATTTGACGAGGCTGAATTATTATGCCTGGAGGTTGAAGAAGATGGTGAAGTTTTTCTACAATATATTGACCAACTCGAGCAAGTTGTTTGTTGGTGGTGGCGGTGGTGGCGGTGCTGCCAGCAACGCTGCCAGCGTCGGCACCAGTGCCAGCGTCGCTCCTGCGCCGGTCAAACGCGAGCCTACAAATGCGTTTGAAATTGCATTTGGAACCTCGAAACTGCCTCCGGTGACCGACTTCACGAACCCTGTTTTCCGTGAGACCGAGGCCGACGTTGCTGCCAGCACCGACGTCCACGCGGGTGCGGGTGCGGGCGCAGGCACCGGTGCGGGCGCAGGGCCAGGGCCGGGCGATCTGTACGGCGACCTGAACAAGCCTGCGTTGGGCGACCTTTTCGACGACAACTTTTTCAGTGAGTTGTCCGACTTCAATGGGGTTGGAGGCGTTGAAATGGGCGGGAACGAGGAGTTTGGCGGGCTGGAGATGTCCCAGCACTCTCAGATGCAGATGGCGATGATGGGTGGCCAGGAAGATGGATTGGGCGATGGATTGGGTGTGGGGCCTGGGTTTTACAATCCGTTGAATGAGATTGATTTTACGAATGTGGACTTGAGTTCGCCGTTTGAGTTGGGGTATAAGTGAGCGAACGGCGAGCGAACGACGAGCGAAGCGAGCCGTGAGTGAGTGAGTCGTGAGTGAGTCGTGAGTGAGCGATTGACTCTAGTAACTTAGACGACTCACCCACGTCTCGCTTCGCTCGCCGTGAGTGAGTCGTGAGAGTCCGAGAGTCCGAGAGATTCTGAAGAAAGTTTGGGTCAAATGACGAGCGTAGCGAGTCATTTGTGAGTCATTCGCTCGCTCACTCGTCACAGCTTCGCAATTTGGTAGAAAATTTAATAGTCATGATAAATTATACAGTGCTTTTCGAGCCAACGAGTGAGTAAACTTCACTCGCAATGACGAGCGAAGCGAGTCATCGAGTAATCGCAGGTAGTACGAGATTCGTATATGTGGTAGCGAAAATTTTGGTACATTTGGTAGCAGAACATTTGGTACCAAAAATGTTTGGTAGCAACATCCTCGAGTACCCTACAAAAGTATCAACCAAATAACTCTACACCATCGTCAGTCGACGAACCTTCTGAGTCGTCGGATCTTTTGACTCATCAGGCCATCGAGTTATCGCTTCGCTCGCTCGCTCATGATTGTGTTTGAATGCTCGAGTACATAATATTCATCACTCGACTCGATGACTCGCTTCGCTCGTCATCACCCACCAGGAGTTAGGTTTGTCTCCCAGTCACCTCACTCATCGTAAAGTGAAAAATAACTGAAACATTGACTTGCAGTGCCTCAATAAATCGCAGTAGTTGCATTGACCGAGTGATTTGAGGTTGTAATGCAACGATTCGCTAAGGACGAGCCACGAGTGGAAAATGACGAGCAACGGCCCGCAACAGCTCGCCTCACTTTGCTTTGCTCCCTTCGCTCACTTCGCTCGCTTTGCTTCGCTCGCTTTGCTCGCGTCGCGTCGCTCGGCATTAACGGCCTCGCTTCGCTCCTCGCTCGGCCCAAATCAACTCCGCCGGTTTTTGTTCCCCCTTCCGGCGGTCGTGCGCCACAAATTCCGAACCAATTATTTCCGCCTCTCTAAAAACCATCTCTTCCAACTCAACCACCATCACCATGGCAAACAAACCACCCAACATGCCCTCGCTGCCCACCGCCACCGACGGCCAGAAAGGCCTCCTTGCCAAGGCAAATGACGGAACCCGCAGCGCAGACAAACCAAAAACACGCCGCAACAGAATGCCACTATCTTGCACCATCTGCCGTAAACGAAAGGTTAAAGTGAGTACAATACCCCAAATCTCCCTTCCTACTGCAACACCCCCCCACTAACCCCTCCAGTGCGATCGTGGAAGACCCCATTGCCGCGTGTGCGAAAAATACAAAGTGGCCTATCTTTGCTCGTATCAGGAACCAGCATGGGCAAACTCAGACGGCGAAAAGATTAGTATAGCAAAGAGCGATACACCAACCACCACCACCACCACCACCACCACCACCACAAAAAACACCGCCACTTCACTCCCTCCAATGGTACCTGCCGTCCCTGCACCGCCACAAAACCCGCTCCCACCCAAAAGACAAAAACAAACGCCCGGCTCCTACTCCAAGTACAACACGTTCGCGTCGTCCTCGCCTTACATCAACAGCATCGTGAGCCAACCGGGCTCCAGCGAACGCACGAGCCTCCAGATGGAGTCCAACGAGCCCGACGACGTCAACAAGCCCGTTCTCAACGAGCTTCAGCTACTTAAAGAGAAGATCAAACAGATCGAGGCGTCGATCGCCGTCGCCGACCTCGCACAACAACCTCGCATGGCCTCGCAGTTGCCTTCGCAGTTGCCGCCGCCGCCAATGTTCCAATACCCAACTCCATTGCCACCGATACAGTACTGGGGTGGTGCACCGAGCGGCGGGGGCGGCGGCGGTGCCCATAGTGGCGGTGCACACAGTGGCGGTGCGCCGAGTGGCGGTGCTGCAGCATCAAATATTCTACCTCCACTGGAATCCCGTCCAATGTGTCTGTCTGCAATGTCCCCGCCTACAGGACACCAAATGCGAACACCAGACTCGGTCACGCCGGCGTCTGGCGCGGCATCGGCCTCGCCCCCTGTGTCATCGGCATGGTTCCCACCGCTCTGTCCAACCGACAAAATCAACTTCTTCGAAGGCTACACGCCACTGCACGTGCGCCACTCCCGCATCAGCAACCATGGACCGCTCTTGTGGGTCACGCTGGTGAAAAAAGACCCATATCTGAGACCCTTGTGGTCGAAAATCATTGACTTCAAAAAGAAACAGAAGAATGGCTGTCCTCTACAACGCCCGACAATAGAAGAGTTCCAATTTCCTTGCCGCGACCTCGAGGCCGACGCGGCTCGAGACATGATGCCGTTCGACAAGTTCAAAAAAGACACTCAAACCACCACTCCGAGACAGGAGGTTGCGCTTGGTGTTGTATCGGGGAAAAACGATCTTGATTCTCGCACGGTTTCGCAGATCGTGCGGTGTTTACCTCAGAGGCGTGTCATCTGGATGCTCGTGGACCGGTGGTTTCGGTTTGTGTATCCGTTCATGCCGTACTTGGACGAGGACATGTTTCGAGGAGACGTGGAGAACATTTTGGGCGGTGTAGACGGCTCGGAAACCATCGAAACGCTCACTTTGGAGAAGAGACTTGATTTCGCCATTGTCGGGACGCTACTGATTGTGTTACGGCTCGCGTATCTGTCCTTGTTGAGCAATTCAACAGAGACTTTACCGGCCAGAAGTGCCGACGAAGAATTTCTGCTGCGCCACGAAATCGGGGTCCACGCGATCAGTGTGGCGCAGCTGTGTCTGAACCAGTTCAAACTGTTGAAACGGTGTGCTCTACCGATTTTCCAGTGTGCTTTGATGATGAAAGAGTACCGTCGGGTTGCACCCGAGCAAGGATCGGACGGATACGACGATGGAGATTCGCAGATTTTCACGGGGATGTTGATACAGATGGGGATTTCCATTGGGCTCAACAGAGATCCAAGCAACCTGGATTGTTCTGGGTCGGAACTGGCGTCCAAGTGCGGCAATCTGTGGCGCAAGGTGTGGCACAGGCTGGTGTCGTTGGACACGTTTCAAGCGGCCCAGCTGGGTAATCCGATGCTGACTCGGCCAGAGTTTTACGACACACAGCTTCCGGTGTACGGGTCTGCGATGAGCAATTGTCGGGACTTGGAGATCGAGAGAGTGGTGGTTGAGGTGCTAAGCGAGAGGAGCGAGCTTGAGATGCTGATGGCTGACCTGACGGCAAAAGTGTTGAACCTGCGTGAATCGGCGCCGATGACGAGCATTGTGGTGTGTGTGGATGCACTTGAGCAGTTCTTGGAGTCGCATTACGGTTCTTTGGGCCAAATTTTGTGTTCTGGAGTCACTGCCGGTGAGTCTGAGGCTGGACGGATGCATCCAGAGAGTGTTCGTCGGGTTCACCAGATCATGCTATTTTTCGAGACTGTCTCGTTGATACATCCTGTTCTCTACCACGTTATGCTGCACTACGAAGAGCGCAAGAACCGGTGTGCGTGTGGGTATTTGATGCGGCGGATCTTGCGCATAGTGACGCAAAAGATGACGGCGTTCACCGAGTTGGTTCGGCACAGCCAGCGGTATGTTGGGGTCGGATTCGACTTGTTTTTGACTCCAACGTTGGAGCTTTCGATGCACAAGTCGTTGCAATTTCAGTTTTCGCTCGTGGTTCGAGCAGGTGCGATTGGCGGCGATGCAGAGATCCTGAGTCGGGCCGTCGGTTGGAACATTGAGAAGTACTTGGAAGGATTGACGCTGATTTCGGGACGGTATTTCTATGCTTGGAGAATGCTGAAAGCGCAGTCGTTTATTCTTGCATTTGTTCGGGAGCAAGCTCGCAGTTTTGGCGAGGAATTACGATCAAAAGGAGCTGTGAACATGTTTGAGAGGTACACCGAGGCAGAGTACCGGGAGTTGGCTGAGATTGCGAACCAAAAGACGTATTTTAGTGGTAGCACAGCCAACTGGGACCGGGGATCTGTGAAGAAGCCGGTGAGTTTAGCGATGTTGGCGGCAGAAGCCACTTTTGAGTATCGTCCGAACGAGGAGATTGATAAGTTTTGGGTGGACTATGTGCAAACGAGTGCCAGCGAGCAGGCGGGACTTGGCAGAGGCCAATCCCAAGGAGCTGAGCAGCTGTCACAGTTGGATCTGGGTGTTTCGCAGGATCATTTGGGGGTTTATAGTGAGGGAGGAGACGGAGTTGCTTGGTCGCAGGCATTGGATTACTTTGATGATGCGGTGGATTTGGATGAGTTTTTGAGGAGGTGAGCCAACGACGAGCGAGCAAATGACGAGCGAAGCGAGTCCTAAGTGAAACATTTCGCAAAGCGAAATGCCGCGAGGACTTATGTGAAGACTCGCAAAAGACTCTCATCGCTCGTCAGTTGCTCGTCAGTTGCTCGCATTGCTCGCTAGTAACTGTAGCTAATTGAAACGACATGAACGAGTCATGCTAGCTGTAGTTTGAACCGATTTCAAAGATTTCAGTGAACACTTGAACGCTGCCAATCACGCTCACTGAGTGAGCTTCCAAAGATTGAAGCTGAAACATAGAAAAAGCGAAGTCGAAGTGCGGCAACGTGAAAGTCATGTAGCTCACGTTTTCCTTACATCGACAACGTATACAGTCTACAAGATAATTCGAGTACTGTGGTAATGACTTTGACGACTGCTAGGGCTAGTCGGTTGTGTTTCTCCTGATGTGGATGCTGTACTGTCACGAGCGAAGCGGGTGACTCGCTCACCACACAGGCGTAGTAATTGCCTCATTCACCCACTCACTCACGACTCGCTTCGCTCGTCGTGCGCTCGTCGTGCGCTCGTCGTGCGCTCGTTCTGTGTTTGCTGCTACCAACTCATCACACCTCGCACCAACCAAACACCTCGCACCTGAGGAGTTTGGGTGCGCGAGCGATGGATGAGTTAGTGTGATCGGCTCGGATCGAGTGAGTGTGCCAAGTCCTACGTGCCCTGCACGATAAATCTTGTCCAAGTTCTCATCACTCACTTGGGTCATCGCTCAACTCATTCATCACTCACTGAAGGCTCGTTTACAACTTACTTACGACTCGCTTCGCTCGTCGTTCGCGCTACGGTCGATCGACGCAGTTCTCTTTTGACTTTTTTTTTTTTGGTTTTTTTTCTCGCTTCGCTCGCTTCGCTTCGCTCGCTCATTCTTATCTTATCTCATATTTTTTGACAAAAGTTTTTGCTCGACAATTCCAGCCAGCTCACCTCCTCCTTGCCACCCCAACAACATGACCAAAGACTGGGAAAAGTACCTCAGCGTTGAGGCCCGGCTCAGAGAGCCTTCGGTGATGAAACTGATGGACAGATTCGGCGACGTGATCTCGCTCGGTGCCGGCTTGCCACACCCTAGTCGGTTTCCAATCAAGTCTGTGTCGGTGAACTTTGCGAGTTCCGAGTCAGACTTCAAGGAAACCGAGCAAGTCACGGTCGACAATCTTGTCCCCGGTGACCGCAGATTGTACCAGGCGCTGCAGTACACCTCGGGAAGGGGAACCACCTACTTTGATGAGTGGTGCAAACGCCATGTGGCGCAGTTCCATTGTCCGCAGTACACGGAGTGGGACAGTGTGGTGACTGCGGGAGGAACACAGTCGCTCGATGCGGTGCTGCGGCTGCTGTCCGACCCGGGCGAAGACTTCATACTTGCCGAGGAGCTGACGTACCCGGCATTTCTCGAGACTTGCCGTCCTCTGCGTGTGGCGGTGGTGGCGGTGCCGGTGGATGAAGGTGGCATGAGTCCCGAAGCACTTGATAAACTGATGAGTGAGTGGGACAGGCCGCAGAAAAAGCCAAAGCTGTTGTACACGATGCCCGTGGGACAGAACCCGCTGGGCTGCACGATGACGTTGCAGCGCAGACGGGATTTATACAGAGTTTGCCAGAAACACGACATCGTTGTGATTGAAGACGATCCATACTACCACTTGCAACTTGACTCCGCCGAGCTTGTTCCCAGTCTGCATGCTTTGGACACCGACGGGCGTGTTGTTCGGATCGACTCGTTCTCCAAGATCCTCATGCCTGGAGCCCGTTTGTCGATTGTGTCTGGTAACAAGCTTTTCATCGACAAGATGGTGTTGCACAACGAAGTCTCGATCCATTCGCCTTCTGCCCCAACACAGTTGATCATGTGCGAGCTGTTGAACAAGTGGAACAGCGAGCCGGGTGATGGGTTCCAGAAGTGGCTGACGAGCGGATGCGAGCATTACCGTCGTCGGAGAGCGATCTTGAACGATGCTTTCGACAAGTATCTGCCGAAAGAGCTGTGTTCGTGGACCACGCCAGACTCGGGGATGTTTCTGTGGATCGAGGTGAAGCTGGACGCTTTTCCTGTTCCTAAAGGGAGACAGGGCCTGACTCGGGCCGAATGGGCTCGGGAGCTTGAGGACCGGTTGTTTGATGCGCTGGTTGATCAGAAGGTGTTGCTGGCCAAGGGTTCGTGGTTCTGTGTGGATCAGGGACTGGAGAGAGTTGGGTTCCGTGCGACTTTTGCGTTTGCAGAGGAGGAGCAGTTGGTGGTGGCTGCGAGAAGGTTGGGAGAGGCATTACGGCTCACGACGAGCGAAGCGAGTCGTGAGTGAATGACGAGCGAAGGAGCGAAGGAGTAGATGAGTGAGTCATGAGTGATTCATTTTCAGTCAACGAGCTTCGCTGGAGAGGACACAGACGAGCTTAGCTTGTCTTTGTAAGACCGTTTGCTTTCGTGTTCAGTTACTCACGTCCTCATTCGGTGACTCACGTCCTCATTCACGACTCGCTGCGCTCGCCGTTCGCGTCGATCGACGCGAGTCGTCGCCCGCAGTCATACTTATAGCTACATAGAACAACGACTCGCTGCGCTCGTCGTGAGTGAGCACGTGAGTAATTGGATGTAAAAACAACTGGCTATAGCAGTTGGAGTATGAAGATGTGAGCGATCAATGACGAGCGAACTCATCCAAGACTCGCTAAGCGAGTCTAGTTAGTCATTCTGGTATTGAATAGTTTCGAAGGAGGAGCAAGTGAGGAAAACTCGCAATGAGGAGCAGCAGCTTTCAACAACTCGCAGTGACTTCCAATGGCTTGCAATGACTCGCAACAACTCGCAATGACTTCCAATGGCTTGCAACAACTAGCAACAACTCGCAATGACCCGCAAATGACTCGCTTCGCTCGTCACTTGCTCGTCATTCGACGCGCCGATCGACCCCCACCACCAAATAATTTTTCAACTCTTCTTCAACTCCCTCACTCCATCACTACCTCACTCCCTATCACTCCCTATCACTCCCTTACCCCCAAACAACCCCGCAACCGATGCAAAAAACACGCTTGAAGATCCTCTGGAAAGGCGTGCGCACGCTCAATACGCTGCGGCCGCAACTGCCGCGCCAGGCGCCGCTGGGACCCCGTTTTTCGCACACTTCTCATCGACCACTCACAGGCCACTACATCGGCTTTGGCGTTGTCACCCTCGGGGCGCTCGCGCTGGTGGTGAGCGACGACGCGCGGCAGACGACGGTCGATGCGCTGCTTGTTGCCGAGCGCGCAGGAGTCGTTGCTGCAGCCACCACACACTGTTTTGCGCTCTATCTCCGAACACTCAACGCGAGCTACTCGTCGCCAGACGAGTACCAACAGACGCTCTCCAAGACGCATCGCCGCGCGGCCGAGGTGACGCTGGATGCCCTGCGCCACAACGGAGGCATCTACATCAAACTGGGACAGCACCTGTCGGCAATGACGTATCTGTTGCCGTTCGAATGGACAGACACAATGGTTCCGTTGCAGTCGGAGTGTCCCGAGTCGTCGTTGGCAGAGCTGACGGAGATGTTCCAGCACGACATGGGCGTCTCTGTTGGACAGTATTTTTCCGAGTTCGACGAGCGGCCGATCGGCGTCGCGTCGCTCGCCCAGGTCCACGCAGCGACGCTGCGGGACACTGGAGAACGGGTGGCTGTGAAGTTGCAGCATCCTTCGCTCGACAAGTTTGTTCCTCTCGACGTGAAGCTCACGTCGCTTGTTTTCGACCTGATCTACCGGGTTTTCCCCGAGTATCCGTTGCAATGGCTTGCGGACGAGCTGCGAGAGTCGATCTACGTTGAGCTGGACTTCAGAAACGAGGCCGCAAACGCCCAGCGAACGGCCGAGCTCTTCCAAGACCATCTGCGCGAGACGGCGCTGCGTGTTCCGCAGATCCACAGCGCGCAACGGCGTGTTCTGGTGATGGAGTTTGTGGGCGGTGCGCGGCTCGACGACGTTGAGTACCTCGACAGGAACGGGATCTCGCGGTCTGAGGTGTCGAGCTGTCTTTCTCATCTGTTCAACAACATGATTTTCCAGTCCGGTTTCGTCCATTGCGACCCTCACCACGGGAACCTCGCGATCAGAGCGCTGTCGAAACCCTGCAACGGGCACAATTTCGAGGTGGTGTTGTACGACCATGGGCTGTATCGGACGATTCCGTCGGAAATGAAGCTCGATTACGCCAAGTTCTGGCTCGCGTTGATCGACAGGAAGCCTGAGGAAATGCGCAAATACGGCCTGCGGTTCTCGCAGTTGCAGGACGAGCGGCTGTATCCTGTCCTTGCGGCTGCTCTCACGGGACGCGACTTTGAACACGCGTTGCAAGGAGACGTGGCGATTCCGCGCACACAGGCCGAAATCGACAACATGAAGCATTCGCTGATGAACAACGGTGTTTTGCTGGATCTGATGTCTCTGTTGGCGTCCTTGCCAAGGATTGTGTTGTTGATTTTGAAGACGAACGACCTGACCCGTCATCTGGACGAGTCGTTGCAGAATCCGCTCGGTTTGGAGAGGACTTTCTTCATCATGGCTACGTACTGTGCGGGAGCAGTTTATAAGGATGAGTGGAGAAAGGCGAGAGAACGGGGCTGGTGGGGGAGAATCGTGGGCGAGGTTGTTGCGTGGTGGGGGTATTATAGGAGGAGGTTGGAGTTGGGGGTTTATGATGTGGTGAAGCGGATGACGAGCGAATGACGAGCGACTGACGAGCGAAGCGAGTCATTCGTTCGTCATTCGCTCGTCCTTTGCGAGTGATTCAAGACTTATTTACGAGTCATTCGCTCGTCATTTGCGACCTACTCACGATTCACTCACGAGTCACTCAATACCTCTTCAATCACTCAGTGGCGAGAGGTTGTAAGCATTCGCTTCAAGCGAGTGCTCAATACCTCTCCAACCACTCACGCAGGACCAGTGATGGGCCAGCGCGACCAGCTAATAACCAGTGGCCACTGTGTAACCCAGTAACCTCCCAATAAACTCCATTGATTGGCCAGCAAAATCTCCACTCAAAATTGCTACATAGTACAATGACAGATGGGAATTCTCCCTTGATGTCGAGTGAAAATGTTGAGCGAAAATGTCGAGCGAAGCGAGACATTTGTGGAGTTGAGCGACAAATGACGAGCGGAGCGAGTCAAAAAGAACACGAGACTCGCTTTGCTCGTCATTTGCTCGTCACTCAATCGTCGTAGAGTTACTCACTATCCCACTCACTGATTAAGTAGCCAACTAATCAACTAGTAATCTAGCTCGCTCACTGACTCATTGACTAACTGACTGTTGCTAATCGTTGCTAATCGACTAACTAATAAACCAACTGTTCAACCAACTAATCAACTAACTAATCAACTAATTAATCACCTAACTGATCAATCAACTAAGTAATGATCTAACTAATCAACTTATTCATCACCTAACTGATTCACTCACTCACTCACTCGCTACGCTCGTTCGTTCGTTCGCTCCTCGCTCGCTCCGTGCAAGGATGTAAATTTTTCACCAACTCATTTTTTCTCACTCAACTCTCCTCTCCTCTGCCCTCATCTCCACTGCTCTCCCTCCTCTCATCTCCCTCCCTTCCCATCAACCCTCCCCCCTCAACCCTCCCAATCACCTCCCCCTCTCCCTCCACCATGTCGTCGGGAGGTGCTGCATTGGTTCCCAAAACCACACCCAAATTACACCATCCAAAAGACGACCGAAATAACAACAACAGACCGAGACGAAGAAACTTTTCCAAGAAATCAGCTCAGAATGCTGCCCATTCCACAGCCACCAACACGGCCACCAGCACAACCCCCCAACAAATTCCTCCCGCCGCATCTCGCACCTCGGAAATCGAGTCCCATTTCGTCGGAGCCCTTCTCGCATCTCCAGAGTCTTATGGCTACACAAAACTCCCACACCCCCCACATCCGACCCCAAAATACCTCCTGAAAGAACAGGTGCTCTTCAACTGCGACTCGTACGTTCCAAATGAGTGGGATTTCCAAAACCAACAGCGTCTCGTGCAAAAAGAATCGGCCTACTCCGGCGACCCACAGTCCCTCTTTGAAGAGTTCCAGGAACTCCGACGCGAGGAACGCCGCAAAATGGAACAGTACAACCTCGTGGACGTGGAAAACGCTAAAAAATCGCTCAACGACGCCATCATCTTCCGGGGAAGCTGTCTCGACATGTGTCCGACATACGAACGGGTAGAGCGCTCTTTCAAGAACCAGGTATCGAAATGGGAAAAAGACCCTCAGACAGGCAAAATCTCGCGGTCGCTGGCTGTAAAGACGTTCATGAGACCCTCGGGACAGCCACCATCGCTCCCGTCGGACGTTCGGACACCTCAAACGTTGGTGAAGACTCTCGATTACCTCATCTCGAACCTTCTCCCCAAACTCCCAGACTCCCAATCGTTCATCTGGGACAGAACCCGCTCCATTAGACAAGACTTCACCTTCCAAAACAACTACTCCGGCCCAGAGGCCATCGAGTGCCACGAGAAAATCTGCAGAATTCATATTCTCTCGTCCCATTTCATGGCCGGTGCAAACGACCCAGACTACCAGCAACAGCAGGAAATCGAACAGTTCAACAACTCTCTGCAAACGCTCACTCACATGTACGACGACGTGCGTTCGCGTGGCGGACGGTGTCCAAACGAGCCTGAGTTCCGCGCGTACGAGCTGATTTCCAAGCTTCGGGATACAGAGCTCGACAGAAACGTCCAAAAGCTGCCGTTGGACATCCTCAACTCGGGAATCGTGCAACGCGCCTTGTATCTGCGCGGTCTCGTCAACTCGGGAATCGGGAGTCTCCAACTGTTTGGCTCTTTTTTCAAAGCAATTCTCGACCCAACCACTCCTTTCCTGCTCGCCTGTCTCTGTGAGATCCACTTCAACAGCATCAGATACACGGCCCTGAAAACTATGGCCAGAGCGTACCATTCCAAGTCCAAGAAAATGCCCGAGGCCCAGACTCTCGCTCAATGGCTAGGATTCGACCGTCTCGAGCCTTTCATCACCACGTGCAAGTTCTACGACATCCCCGTGCACCACGACGAGGCCAACGTTGCGAGAATCGAAATCACCTCGTTCAAACAGCCGTACAAGTCGTACCAGAAACCGCCCTTCACTCAGCAGCTGGACGCTAAGATCGCGAGCGAGTCGTTTGCAGACGTTGTCAATTCGGGAATCCCAAACACGGATCTCGGCATCGTCGACAGCAAACACGCCAGCCTCGAGCGTGTGGCCCGGCTCGGGCTTCGCCAGGGCGTCGCCACTACGAATGCGCTCACCCGGGTCTGGAATGAGACTCAGAGTAGTCTGTCCGTAGGGCAGACGGCACCGCCACATGCACCGCCACGTGCACTGCCACAGGCACCGCTGGCGGCACCGCTGGCGGCACCGCTGGCACCGCCACAGGCATCTCAGGCACCGCTGGCTTCGCTGGCACCGCCACAGGTGCTGCCGTCACCGTCCCAGTTTGTCCCAAAGTCGTTTTCACAGCCCGTGCAACCCTCACAACCCTTCCAGCCCGTGCAACCGGCCCCTCCTCCCCAACAGCCGGCCGCCGTTTCTCAACTACCGCCGTCTCCTGTTGAAACGGCGCCTCCTCCGCCTCCAAAACTGGTGGAGCTGGCAAACTTCAACGCAGCAGCAGCAAAAATTGTGTCTGAAATCACCAAAAAGGTTGTTTCTCAAGAGACGGCTGCCATCGTCAAGGTGCAACTCCAAAAGGACCAACAGAGACGGGAACGCGAACAGCGGAACACGCTCATCGATTCCCTTTCCATCGACCTGTTCACAGCATTCATGAGAGAACAGATGTACATCGCCTCGTTGGCGGCGAAAGCGAGACTCTTCAGGCATCGGTGTCTGAGGAAACATCTCGTTCGCAGTGTCAAGATGGCTGCAGGAAAGTCGCTGGCCAAAGTCTCGGCCAAAAGAGAGAAAATCAGCGAAATCGAAAACTTTGCCAACAAAGTGAGACCTGCTTTTGCCTTTCCTAAACCACACAGAACTACACAAACACCACCATCGCCACCACCACCACCACCGTCAGTGCCCGCAGTGGCTGAACCCGCTGTGGAGCCACTCAACTTTGAGAAAATCCTCAGTCTGTTGCCAACACCATCAAAGTTGAAGATGCTAGTCATCGTCGAAGACTGGACCACTTCAGGCTCCAAATGGCTGTCCAAGAAACTCAGCTTGAAGCACGCCAGAGACCTCCGCAACACCAAGCGGCTGATGAACAGGGCTGAAATGGCAGGCTCTGTGCTTGAGATAAGCTCTTTGCCAGATCGGTTCAAGTCCAGAAAATTGTTTCAAAATGTCAATTTTGTGCTGATCAAGATGGAAAATACCAACAAAATCAAAGAGGATGCAAAAGTCGTTGGGAAAGTGATTGAGTATTTGTCGTTGTACAACAAGGGAGTCCCCGTCACACTGGTGCTGTTGATTCTGGACTCATCGATCAGAAATGACTCTTCCATTTTGGAACTTCTTTCTCTGAACCAACCACCAAAATGGCTTTCCATCGAGTTGGTGAACTCCCCAGACATACATCCCGACTCTACATTTGACAAGAAGCTGAATCACGCCCTGGTCTCCTATGAGAAACCTCACACACCAATCATCAACGATCCAGAAACTACACTAATGTCTAAATACACCACCATTGAAAACTCACTCATCGATCTGGTGAAGAAGAATTCGTCAAACAGGAAAAAAATCAATCACATCAGATCTCTTGTGACGCCGCAAAAAAGGACGTACACCAATTCCGACTCGATGGGCGACATTTCTCTGCTTTCCGTTTCCAATCCTCCTGAGTTTAGCAGACCGTTTGAATTCGCCAAACCTGTCGCAAGCCCTAAAAAACAGCGAAAGATACAAGAGTTGCTCAGACTCACAGAATCTGTTTTGAACCAGCAGTAATAACCTTTGTACAAAAATTGTATATTATCAGTAACGATCATATCTATGATACATTTTGCCCTCTACATCCCGTAGAAACAATCCATTTGTGCCTTGTTGGCAAGCAAGTTCTTGCGAACCATCTCCCTGATTTGGTCTGCGCTTGTGCTGTTTTTTTTCAGGAACCGCTCAGCCACGTTGCTGAGCTTATCAAGATTGATCCGCTCTTTGACACCCGATTCGTTGAAATGCTGGAAAATTTCAACCAAAAACTTCAAGTCAACCGTGATTTGCAACAGTCCACTAGAGTTGAACTGCTGAATCTCTTTCAAGCTTTCAATGAGCTTGAACACGAGATAGTTGATCAGGTCCAGTTCGATCTTCATGATGTAAGTTTTGTTGGAATTGAAACTCAACAATTTCGACTTGATCATGTTGATCAAGTTGATCGAGCGAAGAGTGAAGCCAGAAACCAGAATGTCCGAGGCTGGATTCGATAAATGGAACTGGAACCAGTCGATCGAGCGGATGCCAGACGACACAATCTCTCCAATTTGAGTCTTGTAAACCACCAAATACTCGTTGTAGATTTTAGACTCGAAATTCTCCAGATTCGAGTAAACTTCCAAACTCGACGTTGAAAGCTTTGTTCCAAAACTGGCATCAAAAAGTTTCAAAACTCTAGGCAAAATCCTGATTTTGAGACACGATAGGTTGCTCAACGTTGTTGTGAAGTAGAAGTCCTTGAGTGCGGAATTTTCCTTGGACTTGATAAACACGTTTTCCAACTGATTCTCGACCATGATGTGGAACATCTTCAAGAACTGGTTCTGGATGTTATTGTACAACTCCTGATCTTGAAATAGCAAGAGAGATTTCAGTTTTGGAATGAAGATCTGGTAGAATGAAAGCACAAACTCCGGTAGCCTGGTACACCCTTCATACTGTGTCGAGCGAGACCAGTTGTCGACATCGTTCAACTTCTTGGCGTCGCTCACCAGAATACACAAGACACCGTTGACAAAGTTCGAGTTGATTCTGGCCAAGGTCGATTTCATCGCGCTGGCGATCGGTCCGGATCTCAACATCGGGCTTTTCTCCAGCGTCTCAAAGCTCTCAAAGATCTTGTGTTGTAACGTGATGGAGTAATTTAAAGCTGTGAGAACATTCGAGTGTGGAGGTATGAATCCAAACGAATCTGGAACGTTGATGTCTTTGGTCTCGTCAGACAGCTTGGGCTCCACTTTCTTTTGCGAATTCTCCATTGCTGTGGTGAGGTCTCCACTAGACGCTTCAAACAGAAAATGCAAACGTCTGCAAAGCTTCCCCACCAACGTGCTGAAATACTCTTCAAACTGGCCAAGTTGATTCGAATCGAATCTGAGAGCACTTCTTGCGTTTCTATTCTTCAGTGGCATCTTCTGCTCCAAGTCTCCGCTCACGAAAAACTCGATGATACTAGCAAACTTGAGAAGTTTCCTATTGATGAACTCCAACGTGAGCTCGTTCACATACGAGGTCAGATACCCCCAGAGATCCATAACAAGGGGCAAATCCAGAAAGTCGGCATCGTATTCGTCCAGCAGTTGGCTCGACCGATCCACGAGAAGTGCGAAAAGTTGTCCCAGTGCGGTGTTTGACAGCTCGTCTTGGCTGTTTTCCCTCTTCCCATACACGTTGATGACATTCTGTCTGGATCTCAAAAACCTCACCAATTGCACCTGTGTGAGACGGCCGTCGATAGTCTCCAGCAGGTACTTGTACTCCAAGTCCAGGAAGTACGTCACCGGGTTTTCCTCAACTCCAAGCTCGAGCAATCGCTTTATAATGGTGAGGAAGTTGTTTGGAGAGTCTGTTAGGTGGGTGCTGAAAGAAGAGTCGATGTTTTCGATGTGCGTGTGTCCCAGCTTTTCCCAAAGCTCGTTCTTGTATCTGTCCATAGTCTGCTCGACACGCGACCAGATTTTGTTGAGGATCGGTTTGTTCCGGGCATTGGAACTGAGCAGAGACTCGTAAACTTTTCTGCCTGCCTCGTACTCTTTCAGAATGGAGTCGAAATCGTTTTCCTGAATGAGGCTTTTCAGGTTCTTTGGGAGATCCAACAAAACACTGTTTTCCGAAATCAACGACAGAAAACTCTTGATCTCGTTGGCTCTGGCCATTCCTTCCAAAACAGGGTTCAACAAAAGCGTCGAAGAAGCGTTGGCACGCCCAATCGACTCGCTCAAGGCCGTCACGTTCGACGACATGCTGCTAGAAGAATATTCGCTGTAAATCTCGTCGAGAAGCTTTTTGTTGTCGATGACTTTCTGGAAGTTGTCTCCAATCAACCTTTGGAGTTTGGGTTTTTCTGCATCCAAACTTCTCTCTAGAAACGTTACCGATCGTTCCAAGTCTCTGTAGGTTTTCTCCCTGTGTATGGTGGTCAAAAACAACTTGGCGTTGAACGTCTTGGATCCAACCAGATACTTGAGTCTCTTTGGATCCCGCGAGTCATCAATAACGTCCTTGTCAATAAGCTCGTCTAACACGGATTCGTGAAATCCAAGGGGATCCTGCCAATTCGTGGACGATCGCGACTTAAAATCTCCCTTTTCGTCGAGCTTGTCTGGCAAAAGCTTGTGAAACTGATCCCGTGGTATCACTCTGCTGATCTCCTCTGTATCATCGTCATCGTTAAACGAGTACACATTTGACCTTGCGGACGATTGCACGTAATCCACTGGATCCAGAGTCTTAAGCTGGTAAAAGTCCAGCAGAACTTTTGGATCTACCGACTCGAGTCCTTCGTGATCCGGTCTCATTGGTGTCGGTGTCAATTGCAGTGGCAAAAACACAATGCCAATGGGTTGTTGATTAGGTTTTGTTTGTCTTGTGTGTTTTTTTTCCTGAGGACTCGGGGTAGTGCGCTAACCAGGTACAGACTATGCTTGTCTATTTTTCTCAGGCTCCCTTCTGCAAGAAATGGCAGCCTGGCCGAGTGGTCTAAGGCGTCAGGTTAAGGTCCTGGTCTCTTCGGAGGCGTGGGTTCGAACCCCACGGCTGTCATTATTTTTTTGCTCAATCTTATCCTGCGCGACCTTTTTTTTTTTTCCATGGGGCCGAAACATGTAGCAACGATGGAGAGTGGCCTAGCGTCTCTGTTGGTCATCACAAGGTTCCCAGACACCAGTTGCCTCTCCTGGCCTTTCAAAGGTCATCACATGTGTTTTTTTTCTTGGCTCTCCAGTCACGACTCGCTTCGCTCATCTCTCGCTGGGTAAATTAGCTCGCACGTGTGCTACTTCCCAATTAGGAAGGCACACTCTCTAATACTTTTTCAGATCTCCTCATATATAAACTCCGTACTGTTTCAACCACCTACAGCATCGCGTCCATTGCGTCTTTCGAACCGCATCAATCCCCCACCAAACCATGTCGTCCGGTATTGCCGACCTGCGAAATCCGATCTCGGACTCCACACCCCAAACCATCAAACCCAGTCCCGTTCTTCCTCCGCTTGCTGAGGCAGTTGTCAACCTGCAAATGGACTACATTCTGAATCGCAAGTCACAGCTCACAAGGAGACTGTTTGGGTCGAAAATCACCACTTCCATAGTAACTGCTGTTTTCTCCACCGTCTCGTACCGCCGTTTCGAGCCTTATCTGACACCATACAACTTCCGCAACGGTCTCGTTGAAGGACTGAAAAATATCACAAGAAGCTACCATTTTCTCGATGATTTGCTGTGGCTCGTCACCACGGTCACGCTGGTCCTCACCGTCACGCTGTTTGTTCTCTGGACCGAAACATCGTTCCTGAAGGACGAATCAGAGGCCGTTCCAGAAAACATGGACCAATACTTTGGGCTGGATCTCAAAGTCTACTCGAGAATTAACAAAGAGGCAGAGACTGGAAAAATATCTTCTTCTGATAAGAAATTACTGCACCAATTGGAAAAAAACTCGTTCGTGGTTTTATACCGTGAAACTCCCATCGCATTCATCGTTTGGCAGAAGCAAAATGACGCAAACGCTTACAAAATCACTGGACTCGGGATCAGAAGAGTGTACATAAAGTCTGGAATTCTCACTGATCTGGCAGACTGGGCCAAGTCACAGTTGATCAAGACGCAAAAACCAGGCTCCTGCTCCATCGATGTGTATTCGTATGAGGATTCCGACATAGAGCTGTTGAAGAAGGCTGGATTCAAGCGGGTTGGAAGTGTTCCAGTGCGCGGATTTGTTCTCGGGAAGGTGTTTGGTGTTACTTTGGATACGTATAGGTATGATTATATGGGTTAGTGACGAGCGAGTAGAGAATCGCACCAACTACTGGAAAATCGAATTGATCATGAGCAAACAAACAAACGCTGCTCTTTATAAGGCGCAGTCGCTCGTTGTTTGGTGGTTTCATTAATGTATTATTAGTTCGTGGCAAAGTTCTCTATAATGTATATATGACAGTGATGATTGTGTTCAATGCGGGCTGTGGTCTGCTGCGTCCTCGCTCAGGTGGAAAACATCGTGGAAGTCGTCATCGTTGTCAAAGTTGTCTGGGATCTCGAGTTCTCTGAGGTAGCCCGTCTTGACGTCGTAAATCGTGGCGTAGAGCTCAAGACCTCTGGTCTTGGAGGCGTTGACAAAACTTGGGTGTTTCCTGATCTGGTCTATGGAGTTGAGAATGTTGAGCTCGCTCAACTTTGTGCATCTTTCGAAAGGATCTTCAATCGCCTTCAGTAGCCCGATGTTCTGAGCCCGGATCTGACGAATTGGAGAGAGCCAGTTGTCAAGAACGCCTCCCACCTTCTTGGATGAGAGCGAGGCCCACACGCCTCCACAGTCGGTGTGGCCACACACAACGACACGCTGCACTTTGAGAATCTCGATGGCAAATTGCAATGCCGACATGGACGAGAAATCCTGATACGATATGAGATTGGCAATGTTCCGAAGCGTGAAGATTTCTCCGGGAAAGCATCCAAGCGCAGTGTATTCGTTGACACGTGAGTCCGAGCATCCGATCCACAGCGTGTGAGGAGACTGTCCCTTTCCGGACTTCTCGATCACCTCGGGATTGGCGTTTCGCAGTCTGTCGGTTGCATGTTTGTTTGCTTGGAGAATGTCACGAATCGAGGAATCTTTGCTCAATGTGAACGGGGATTCTGTGTCTGGCGGCGAAAGTGGTGAAAGAGGCTCTTTAGATTTTGTGGAGTTCAACTCGCCCATCTCGCCCTCGTGCTCGTGTTCGTAGCGGATGATGTTGCTGATTCCCATGCTGGCGTGCTTGATATGTAGTCCACGACTTGCTGAGGCAGGCGATACCGAACGCTGTAATTTCTGCCAAAACATCTGCGCTTCGTCAGCCTTTTTATACCGCCCACCCATACCCAACAAGCGGCAACCTGGACCGTTAATTATACAACTGCTCTGTGATGTTTTTGGACGTGATTCATAATCATCTGGGTGTAATTGGAGCGGCTCGAATTAAATCTTAGTTGATAATCATGCAGCTTCTGCTCTTGCAACAATAACGCAGGTGTTATGTCACAATACAGCTCCTTGACAGCTTGCTGCTCACAATAAGGCACAAGCGATGATGAAGGAGCCGCGCATCCCCAAGAATTGATGCAGCTGCAGTGATGTAACCTCGGGGTTTTTGGAAAATTTTTCACGGACCGAACCTGGGAGGCAAATCTGGATAAGAAGGATGTTTTTTCCTGTTTGTTGGGTAGACCGGTTTTCTCGGGCGGTGCACTGCGCGCCTGCGCGGAGGTCACCGGGAGGCTTTTGTGATTGTTTTTTGTTTTTACGACGAGGGAACAAAAAAAACACACACACACACGATGACAACTGCCCGCGCACTCAAGGCCGGTCTGCGTAAAGCCGTTAAACAGCAGCTGGCTGCAGTTTCCCCTGAGTCTCTTGCGAGCCAATCTGAGAATGTTGCCCGTGCCATTCGCGCTCTGCCGCAGTACGCCAAGGCCACCTCCGTAGGCCTCTACATGGCGATGCCTCATTCGGAGGTGAGCACAGCTGCATTGCTCGCGGATGCTCTCGGCCAGGGCAAACACGTGTACTTGCCTCGAATCACTGACCTCAGCCTCTTTGGTGACGAGCAGCGCCACCCAAGGCAGAATTCGTGTCTGCACTTTCTGAAAGTCGGTTCGGTGGAGGAGGTGGAGCAGCTTGTCCCTGCGGGTAAATATAAATTATGCGAGCCCGAGTTTGCTGAGTGCGCGACATCAGGCGGATCTGCCGTCGGCGGAATCCCCGCCAACGATCTTTTACTCACAAACCAGAGGCTTGACCTGCTTGTTGTTCCCGGTGTCGCTTTCACCCCGCAAGGCTATCGCATGGGTCACGGTGTAGGTTTTTACGACGACTTCATCAAACGGCATTTCGAGAAACACGGGTCTCGGCCTGTTCTGGTAGGCGTGGGTCTTCAAGAGCAGCTTGTGGCGGAGATTCCGACAGAACAGCACGATGAGCAACTTGATTTGGTTGTTTTAGGAGATGGGACAGTTTTCCGTGCACAATAAAGTCACGTGCCGTTCGTTTAGATAAGAGAGAAAAAAAAAACTTGAAAAAAAAAAAAAAAAAGTCAATGCATCAAGTTCATTTATGTGCCCATAACCAACCTTTTTTCTCATCGGCGACGGGAGCGAGCACTGGCGAGCCCAAAAGAGGCTGTAGCAAGCTCGGCTGTTTCACCCGCAACACCCCGTTGGCCTTGACTAGTGTCCTGTTGCCCTTGGCGCTGAGGATCACGCCTTTTACGCGCACATGGCCGTCTTCCAGCGGCGCAAACTTGGTTTTCACCACGACAAACTGGTCCACAAGCGTCGGGAACCGATAATCGAGCGTGACGTGCTCTGTGCTGATGGAATCGACGTCTTTGAGGCCGAGATCGAGCGCACAGTTGTTCTTAAACACCTCGTCTAGCACGAGATTCAGCATTCCGCCGTGAACAAGGAATGGATATCCCGACAGGCGTTTGCCGAGGTGAATAACGGTGACTGCCTCGTGTGTGGAAGCGCTGTGGAAAGTCAATGGTGGGATTGCGATCGAGCCTGGCGTGGTAAGGGTGTCGTGGAGAGTTTCCTTTTTCTGCTGGATTGGCACACTGTCGTACGTCTGGAACGAGTTCCACGACCGCAGGGACGTGTAGGCTGGATTGCTCATGAGCTCTTGAACCAGTGGCAGTTGGAGCAGGTTTTTCTCTAGAACGCGGGTGTAGGCTTCATTTTCCTGTTGGGTTTCCGGGAGTTTGCGGGTGAAGGTTCCTTCGACGATCTCGTGCACTGAGTACTTGTTCGCCACCACTGCTCCGACGACGAAACCGCCCAGAACCCATTTGGAGAGGCCGCCGGCGGGCCTGGATCCGCGTGTCTTGAATCCGGGGTGTGTGGCGTAGCCCCGGCGGGTGGCGCAGCTGGGGTGTGCGGGGCAGCCGAGACGTGTGAGGCCGCCGAGACGTGGCGCAGCAGCTCGGTATTGCAGTGGCAGCATGTTTGGTGAAAGGTGGGCAGCGATGGTGGTGATGTGTTGCTGACGTTTCTGTTATCGAAATTTCGTTTGGGGCAGGCAGCAACTGATGTAATTTGAGGAGAGGCTAGGAAAAAAAAAAACACAGAGAATTCGCGAATTCGCGGCGTCGATCGACGCCGCGCTTGCGCGCCGTCGATTTCCTCGCCTCTGCACGACTGAAAATTTTTTGCACACATGGAGAACGGCAAGGTTGCCAGAAATAAGCCAGACCCGTCAGCGAGTGTTCATTTGCACCACAAAGCAGCATCAAGCGATCGCAAAGAACAATTCAATCATGTCGTTTCTTGGACTTGGAGGCGGAGCCCCACAAATCTCGTCAGAGCAGAAAATCAAGGCCGCAGAGGCCGAATTGGATATGGTGACCACCATGTTCAACCAACTGGTTGAGTCTTGCCACAAGAAGTGTTTTGATAAGAGCTATGGCGAAGGTGATCTGACCAAGAACGAGAGTCTGTGCATTGACAGATGTGTTGCCAAGTATTTCGATGCGAACGTGAAGGTTGGCGAGGTGAGTTTATTTGAGGAGCGATATTGGACAAGGGAGGTTACTAACACAGTTGAAGAGCATGCAAACCCTTGGAAGAACCGGTGCTATGGGTCAAATGAAATAGATGTTATGAGTTTTATTGTGAGTGTATATAGAGGAATGATGTTTTCATGGAAGATGACGGTCGAAGCGAACGTATGACGAGCGAAGCGAGTCATTTATTTGCATCGCTCATAAACGTATGACGAGCGAAGCGAGTCAATTTATTTGCATCGCTCATAAACGTAGGTAGCTCGTAAGTGAGTCACTCTTGAGTGATTCGTTTGTAAGGGATTCAGTCTTGAGTGATTCACTTGTAAGAGATACAATCATGAGTGATTCATTTGCAAGTAATTCATTCGTGAGGAATGCCTTTTTGAGTAAATCACTCATAGGTGGTTCATGCTCGATTCGCTCGTCGTTCGTGGTTGTGCTATTGTGATTGTAACACCTCCCCATTGGCAACTCACCGACCTACTATTCACGACCTAAAGGACCTACTATTCAATACCTAGAGGAGCGACTCACTCACGACTCACGACTCGCTTCGCTCGTCGTTCGTCGTTCGTCGTTCGTTCGTCGTTAAAAGCTACGGTGGATCTCATAACCCGATCCGCAAGGTCGTAGTCCATGTAATTGCCCTATACAGTGCAGTCTATATTCAGTCGCCAATGCACTTGATTAGGAAAACGAGCCATCGCTCGCTCCGCTCGTGATTCTCACAGGCCCACCGCCTTCAAGACCCTCAGCTTACAACCCTCCCACGTATTCAGCTTCGGCCGAACGTCCAGATAGAACGACGGACCCTCCGTATTCCCCGAGCTGTAGAAATCAATCACATACTCCACTCTGGTTCCGCACCGGTCCACCACCCAATCGTGCCTGTCAAACGGCAAATCCGCACCGAAAAGAAGGTTTCTGAGACGTGCTCGTGGAGTAATCTTCTTGGAGTCTCCTTGGAACGATGTCAGTTGAACCCCTCCACATTGCTCTCCTCCACGGCCTCTTTCCCACATCAATATGTACGACCATGCCCGCTCGTTCACCAGATTGTGGATTGGAACAATCGTCTTCATGTCGTCGGCATCCGGGTTCCATTCTTTGCGGCGCATCGCATTGAAAAACTGCTTCTGTGACGGGTATATCCAGTTGGAGTCTGTCCCCGTGCGTGGAATAGAAGACACTTCTCTCTCTTCTGGCAGGTCAGCGAGACTTTCGGCGCCGTTCAACGTCGAAAGTGCGCTGTCGAGCGTGTCTGACGAACACGACTTGTCTTTGACCTCGATCGCCTCCGGAACGTTCGTCACCGTCTTTCTAAGACCAGCGGTCCACACGTCTCTAGCCGACTCATCCACAGGACAGGTTGCACCTTTTGGAACACCATCCAGGGTCGGATGGCCCGCGGGCGGCACGCGATTGTCCACGGGACGCGTGGCACCCGAGAAACCCGAGGAACCAGACCCGCGCGGCTGGGCCCACAGAAGAGCCCCCAGAACTGATCCCCAAGTGGATTTCGAGGTGGTTGTAGTGGTGTTGGTGATTGGACTTGGAACGGCCTGCTGTTTTGCTTGCTGGGCCTTTTTGGCCTTTGCTAGCCACGCCTCGCGCGTCGCGTGGTCCACAGGACACTTGTCTTCTCCGGCCGGTGTGCTCATTTTTTCTGCTGTGTGGGAAGAGAGCTGATTTGACCAATCCTCTTGTTCTCATTGGTACTGTAAAAGCGATTTAAAGGTGGAAAAACAGATGAAAAAAAAAAAAAAAAAAAAAAAAAATCCAATAAAAACATTTTGCTTACGTAATAGCTTAGCGATAGTCCTAGAAGAAATCAATTGAGTACAAATTAACAGACTCGGGAAGGCACATTGCCTTGCAGAATTGCTTCGCAACTTGCTTCGCAACTCGCTTGGCACTGTCAAAAAAGAAACACGTTAAACTGCAAAAATAATCGCAGATTCACCAATGAAAAGATATAATTACACTAAAAAAACTTGTCCTCAAAAAACATGCTCACCGAATTTAGAGCAAAAGGTTCCAGAAACCACGCTTCTGCACGGCAACGTCGTCGTCGGAAGCGACCGAGACGTAGGTGGAGTTAGCAGCAGAGCTGGCGGCCAGCTTGTAGTATGGGATGTTGGAGGCTGCAGCGGAGGAGGAGTAGAAGTAAGATGAAGAGGAGTTGGAAGCGGCGACGCTGCTGCTGCTAGTGAAGGTGGAAGCTGGAGTGGTGGAAGACAAAGTCGAGGACGAGCTGGTGGACTCGGTCAGGTACGAGGTGACGTAAGTTGTGACGTACGACGTGGACAGCTCCGTCTCGTACTCGGAAGTGGTGGTATAAACAGTCACAGTAGAGCCAGCCGAGTCTGTGACAGGAATAGTGGCGGTGAGCGAGATGGTGAGGGTCGAGGTGGAGGTGACGGTAGAAGTGAGGGTGATGTCAGACTCGGAGCTTGTGGCTGGTGAGGAGGCGGTGCAGTCGGCAGAGACAGTCTCGGTGACGGTGACTGTGGCTGGTGCGGCCGAGGCAGAAACTGAAGAAGAAACGGTGCTCTCTGGGGCAGCAGTGGTAGACGCAGTCGTGGTCACTGGAGCGGCAGTCGAAGAGGACTCCACGGAGGAGGAGGAGGAAGAGGAAGAAGAGGAAGAGACTTCCGAGGACTCTTCCTCGCTGGTTGAAGACTCCTGAGTGGATGTGGCTGAGGCGGACTCGGACTCTGCAACGGTGATAAACACGGTGGAAGTCTTGGTGAAAGTGGTGGTGACCTCCTGGCCCGCCGACTCGAAAGTCGAGGTGACGAGATCGTCCTCGGTGGAGGTTTCGACCGAGGAAGAGGCTGAGATGGTGGAGGAGGCCGAAGAAGCGGCCTCACTCGACGAGGACGAGGACTCGCTCGAAGCAGTCTCGCTCGAAGAAGCCTCAGTTGACGAAGCAGCCGTGGTTGTCGAAGGAATCTCGGTCACGGTGATGGTGACACCCTGGACAACGGAGAGGTAGGTGGAGTACTCTCCTGCAGCAGAGGATGACGCTTCGGAGGAAGTGACTGCCTCTGAAGAGGAGGACGAGGAGGCTGACTCGGTGACGGTGATGGTGACGCCCTCGGACACGGTGGTGTAGGTGGAGAGTGGCACGGACGAGTTGTCGTATCTTTTCACAAAGTTGAAGATGCCTGGAACTGGAATGGCAAGAACATTGGTCGACCACAGAAGGGCAGACGAGGCAAGCAGAGTGGAGTACTTCATGGCGAAAACAAACGATTTATGTGCTCAACGGATGATAAAGGAATGACTGGCTGAGAGAAAATCGAAGGTGAAGTAAAGCTGGTTTCAAAGGAATGGACGAGATACAGGCACGGAGATGGGCACAGAACTCTTGTAGCTTAACTGAGTGTTTTGCTGGTGGGTTGTAGCTTTAGTTTTCGATACTTTTGCACGGTGGGTTCCAAAAGGAAAAAAAAATGAGGCGGCGGCACGTTTTTTACACGTAGCGGAAGGCAATCTGGTTTTATACGCAGGATGTTGTTGTCAGGAATGTTGACAAAAAGGAGGCGACGCTAAATTTGGGGCTGAAAAAAAAAATAAAAATAAAAAAAAATCACGCTTGCTTTGCGCTTTGACGCGTCTACAACAAAACATTCGCGGGTGCGACGCGTTTTTTTTTGTTTGTGGCTGGGCAGCGCTGAATAGCGCGCACAATAGGACAACAAGAGCCGATTGACACGGCCGTGCACTGGCCAGCAACAGACAAGAGGCCCTCAGCTGTTTCGTTTGCCACGGGCTGGTGCTTAGCTGATAGCCAGTGCACATTCCGGACGGCCCACCTGAGACCGGGCTGAGACAATAAAGCGCCAAGTGGTGGGTGCCGAGCATTGGCTGCTGTCTCAAGACTGTCTCAGGCGGGGGCTCGCCTCTTGCCGCCCCAGTTGGCCCCAGTTGGCCCCAGTTGGCCCGGCTGATCACCCGAGAGATCTTCACATGCAATGTTCGAGAAACTGAAAAAAAAAAGAACATTAGCTCGGTCCCTCGCTGCCGCAGCTACAAGAAACGTGTCTGCATGGCGCGCTATTGTTTGTTTGTTTGTTTGTTTGTTTGTACGTTTGCTTGTTTTCTTGTTTGTTTGTTTACATGTTTTTGTTTACCTTTCGCAAGCGCGTCGCTCGAACCTCATGGAAATTTTCCCTTTCCCTTGCGGCCCACCGCAGGATCAACCATCTCCCCGAGATGTTTGCCGTGCAACACCCGCAGGCCCTCGAACGGCGCCGGGAAGTACTCCTGGTGGACCTCGCCGTCGCGGTAGTCCGGGTTGTACTTGTAGCCCTCGGAGTAGCCTAAGTCCGACATCAGCTTTGTCGGGGCGTTCCGCAAGTGCAGCGGGATCGGCGCGGAAGAAAATTCTGGCTCTGCATCGAGCCGGGCGTTCAGCTCGTTCCAGCCCCGGTAAATCTCCACAGACTTGCGAGCACGAGCGAGTTTCACCGCGCAATGCGCCAAGGCCAGGTCTGCCTCCGGCCGCCCCACATACTGCACAGCATGGTACGCTGCCACGGCAAACGGCAGACACGTGTCGTCCAGAACACCAACGTCCTCGCTCGCGATCCGGATCATCCGCCTTGCAATGTACAGCGGATTTTCTCCGCCTTTCAGCATCCTGGCCAGGTAGTACATCGCTGCGTCCGGGTTCGACCCGCGCACGCTCTTGTGGAACGCCGAGATCGTGTCGTAGTGCGCGTCGCCAACACGGTCGTAAACCATGTGTGTGCGCTTTAGCACGCGGCGCAGCTCGTCCACCGTGACCTCGATCACGTGACCGCTGCCGAAATTTTCGCCAGACATAAAGTGAGAGTCTGCCAGCTCCAACAGGTTCAAAGCGCTCCGTGAGTCGCCGTCCGCAATGTCGCACAGGTACGTCACGGCCTCCTTGTTGAACCGCAGAAGCGGCAGGTTGAGCACCAGTTTACGCGTCTTGTTGAGAACCATCAACGCTCGCGTCACGGTTCGCGTCAGGTCTGCCACCGACAGCTTGTTGAGCACAAACACACGGCAGCGCGACAGCAGCGCGCTGTTCAGCTGGAAGCTCGGGTTCTCTGTCGTGGCGCCGACAAGGGTGATGGCTCCCTTTTCCACCTGAGGCAGGAAAATGTCCTGTTGAGACTTGTTAAACCGGTGGATCTCGTCCACAAACACAATCGTCTGTCTCTTGGTGAGCCGCAGCTCGTTCTTGGCCTCTTCAAAGATCCGTTTGCAGTCCGCGATCCCGTTTGCCGTCGCACTCAATTCGACAAACCGCGATTTCGTCGTGTGCGAGATGATCCGCGCCAGTGTAGTTTTCCCTGTACCGGGATACCCCCACAGAATCAGCGACGGAATCCGGTCCATCTCGATGAAACCTCGCAAGATCCCGCCTTTGCCCACCAGATGATCCTGGCCAATGTACTCGTCCAGCGAGACCGGCCGCACGCGCTCGGCGAGGGGCAGCCGCGCCTGTGCTTTCAAGAGTCGCAGTTCTTCCTGCTGTCGCGTCTTGCGGTCTGTTTCGCGTTGTTCTGGGGGCTCAATCACCTCGATACTGCTGTCGCCCTCTGCACCGCCGTCTGACGATTCTCCCTCGTTCGCAGCCATCTGACTTGCGCGTCGCTTCACGCTGCCCGGCTCGTACCTGTATGTGCTTTGCTGCTTGAGCTGAGAGCTTGCCGGACGCTTGCGGTTGCTCTGGGTGCCTGTGAGCAAGCTGTTGAGTGACTTTTTTTCCGGCGTTGTGACCGTGGCGGAAGCGGCCGCAGCGGCGCCGGCGGCCGGTTTCGGCACTTCCGCCTCCTGCACACCCGTGCACCTGTCCAAGTGATGGTTGATGAGCGAGATGTCAACGTCGCGCTGGCAAACAGGACACGATACCATGGTGAGATGAGGAGGAGATGAGGAGATTGGAGGTTGGAGAGTTGATTGGAAATTTTAAAGGATTAGAAATGGTGTTTCGCGTGGTGTTACGTAAGCGAGCGAGCGAACGAGCGAACGAACGAGCGAACGAACGAGCGAACGAGCGAACGAACGAGCGAAGCGAGTGAGTGACTGAGTGACTGAGTGACTGAGTGACTGAGTGACTGAGTGACTGAGTGAGCAAGTTACCTAGTGAGTCAATAAGATAATTAATAAATTGATAGTAAATTAGTCAGTCAATTACTCACCCAATTACACAATAGTCACTCACTGAGCAAATTGACTAACTGATACCCATCGATTCAATGACTCACAGCATACCAAGTAAACGGCTGCTCAATGGCTAGCCAAAAACAACCGCCCCCGATCCTATGCTCCCCCTCCAACAACGCACCAACCTCCCTCTGTTGCTCTGCTCTCTTGACGGACGATCGACGGGACTCTGCCTATCGCGTACGTCATCCCTGACGTAAGCACAAACTCATCATCTTCAAGGGAATGGGTGTATGTCATGAGTGAGTATACTGAGTACCGCTGAGTTTGGAAGATTCAACAACAATTACACTCCGTAGGTTGGCCTGTTCAGCGGAATTGTACTTCACAGGATTCTCAAACTTCCATGGTGGGTTTAATGTAACTCTGGCTATCTCAAACTCACTGTCTCGAGCATTATTGGGGATGTAGTGTTTTACCCAGTGACTGGTGTAGATCTTTGATTTGAGCAAAATAACCTTCATTATACCTATACCAGAAACATGCATTGACGAGCGAAGCGAGTCGTTTGCCATTCGTTACGGACTCGTTCGCTCGCGTTTCTTATATACGTCAATTGATGAGCCTTAGAGTTCTCGATTGATCTCACTCACACAGGACGAGCGAAGTGAAATTCGTAGCAGACTCCTCGCAAATCTTCGCAAATGACTCGCTTCGCTCGTCGTCTGCTCGTCGTTCGTTCGCTCATAATTCATCCTTCTCCAACTTCGCCTTCTTGGAACCCTTTCTACCCTTACCCTTCCTTATGCCTTTCAACAACCTCCCCCTCTCGCTCAACTCGCCCTCCTGCGGTTGACCAAACTGGCTCAAGAACTTGGCCAGGTCCTTCTTTTTCATCGAGTCCGAATCGTACAACACCACCTTTTGCGTCTCCTTGTCGACTCCCAACAACACAGGAGCCTTGAAGTCTGCCGACAAGGCTGGAATCTTGTCCAAAAGCTCTTGTCTCGTTTTCGTGTCGCTGTCGGCGACAGTGAGATAACCGAGTGTGAGACTGTCGAGGAAATCGATCGATAAGCTCTTAAACAATGGCGACAACGTGTTTTTAGATGTGATCAAGAGGGCTCTTGCCTTCTCCGTTGGTTTCAAGAAATCATCCAGCGCGCTAAGTTTGACTCGCTTAACGTAATTCATGACCCGACCTTTGGCAAACTCCAGCAGTTTGGCAGCAGAACGTTCGCCGCGGTAAACCTCGGACGAGTGGCGTCTTTGTGGAGCAGGCTTCGCAGCGTTGAATTTAGGCGGACGGAAAACCAGAACAGTGGGGAAACCTTCGATTCGATACTGGTTGCAAAGAGGTTTGTTCTTGTCGTCGTCGCAGTTAACGGCTGCAAAATTGACGAACTCCGACCCGATTTTCGCAGCTTTGCGGAACTCAGACTCAAACTGCGCACAGTAGCCGCACCAGGGAGCATAAAACTCCACGATACTGGTATGGTTGGTCTGGAAGACAACGTCATCGAAGTTTTGAGGGTTCAAGTTGTAGATATGCTTTGAGTTTTGGTAGAAACCGGGTCTTTTTTGCTGTTTTTGTGAGTTTGCAGCCACTCCCGTGGCTGCCACAAACGTCACCACCACTAGTGACAGAAAGCTGTTGAACCTCATTGTAATTGGGGATCTGGACCTGCTATGATGGTGAGCGTGTCTGCCATTTTTTTGCACATACTTTTTGTTCTTTCGAGGTTTTTTGAATCTTTTTTTTTTTTTTTTTTTCCACTATTGAAGAAAAATTGAAAAATTGAACAAATTTTGTTCAACTTGGCAAACTTCAACAACACACACCAACGCGATAATGATCACCAAATACTTCACCAAGGTTGTGGTCAAGTTCCGGCCGTTCGGAGCCGAGGCAAAGTCTGCGAGAAGTTTCCTGGCACA
>PPHT02000035.1:52251-62641 GCA_003705115.2 Ogataea henricii | reverse complement strand
AGAGGTATCTGCGTTGTGGACTTTGAGCTGCTGGGAAACCAGTCTGTCAAGCAGCCAGTGGTGGAGGTTACTTTCAAGGACAAAACGGTGATGAAGGGGGACCCTACGCAGCTAAGCATTGACGACTTTGCGAATATGTTTGACAGACATTCGAGACAGCTGCAGTTTAAGGATGAGATTTCTAGATGAGCCTGCGACCAGGACGAACGAAGAGAGACTTTTGTGCTCACCTTTCTCCTCACCAGTGGTTCTACTTTGCCGTTATTGAGTCCCGCTTTGATTGTCATTGAGGGTAATGTTTTAGGAGCTTTTCGCAGCTCGCAGCATTCACCACACTCCATTTCGACTGCCCAGTTCGCCTGTATATAGCAATATGATTATCTGTTACGGGATTTAGTAGTGACGAGCGGATGACGAGCAGATGACGAGCAGATGACGAGCGAAGCGAGTCATTTGCGAGGATTTGCGAGGATTTGCGAGGAGTTTGCAACGACGATTTTGCAACGTGCAACGATTTTGCAACGTACAACGATACTCCTCACTTGCAAACGACCCCCCTCTCTTGCAATCCATCTGTGAGTCATTAGTGTTGAGAAACCGACACACGACTGGCTAATTCATCGCATGCTCACTGCTTGCTCGAGAATTTTTGCACCGCCTGAAGAGTCTCGAGAATTTTATCTCGATAAAAAATCAGTGGATTTTCATAGTCACTCATCACTCTCTCACTCAGGACTCGCTCTGTTCGCCCTTCGCTCTGCTCGTCCTTCGCTCGTCATGCGACTTCTCCCCGCCCGTCTCTCGGCGAGCTTTGCTCGCTGTCTTTCCACAACAGCAGTCACAACGCCCATTTTCTACGTCAACGCCAAACCCCACATTGGACACTTCTACTCAATGACGCTCGCAGACGTGCACAACAGATGGCTCCGATTCAGCGGACACGGCACACTGTTTACAACCGGAACCGACGAACACGGCCTGAAGGTCCAGACAGCAGCACAGAAGGCCGGAGTCGATCCCAAGCTCTTTTGCGACGGACTTTCTGAAAAATTCAAAAATTTGGCCCAGATCGGTGATATCCAGTACGATAGATTTATCAGAACCACAGACCCGGACCACGTGGAAGCCGTCACACACTTCTGGAACACGGTTCAGCAAAAGGGTTACATTTACAAAGGACAACACAGCGGCTGGTATTCTGTCTCTGACGAGGCATTCTACTCAGAGTCAGAGATCGAACAAGTTGAGGAGGCCGGTGTTACCCGGACCATCGCCACATCCACCGGTTCGGAAGTGACATTTGAGACCGAAGAGAACTACTTCTTCAAACTGAGCGAGTTCCAGCCCAAACTGCTCGAATTTCTCGAGTTGAACCCTGCTTTCATTCAGCCCAACACGTACTACGAGCAACTTTTACGTGATTTACGCACGAATAAACTCTCTGATTTGAGTGTTTCGAGGCCCACATGGCGGTTGAAATGGGGGATCGACGTTCCTGGCGACGAAGGACAGAAAATGTACGTCTGGTTCGACGCTTTGGTGAACTATCTGACTTCTGCCGGATACCCCGCCGCCGCAGCACACTTACCTCAATTCACACACGTGATCGGCAAAGAGATCACCAAGTTCCACTGTGTCCATTGGCCTGCTTTCTTGATGGCGGCAGAGCTGCCGCTGCCGGAAAAAGTGGTTGTTCACGGTCATTGGCTGATGTCTGGCCGCAAGATGAGCAAAAGCCGAGGAAACGTGGCCGATCCGCTTGAGATTGCCGAGAAGTACGACGTGGACGCTTTGCGGTTGTTCATGATGAGAAACTCGACGCTGCGCGATGACAGCGACTATTCGGAGGAGAAGTTGAATGCGACGAGAACAGAGTTTATCGATAAGTTTTGCAATCTTATGACACGGTCGTTGTCGCGCAACTTCGACATTTGCCGTGCTTTGCAACGTGTGGAGGCCAGCGGCGGTGCCAACGGCGGTGCCAGCGACGGCGCGGAATCGCTGCTGCTACGGCAGCAAGACGCCTTTGGTGAAGACTTGCGCCAGCACCGTGTGGCGGTGAACGCGCTGCGCCACAGTGTGGCGGGTGACTTTGAATCCCTAGAAATGCACAGAGCAATCAGCACTCTTTGGACGATGATTCGCCAGGCAAACGCGCTGTTCGACAAGTACGAGCCTTGGAAGTTGAAAGGGCCTGATGAGGCGCAGCAGCTGCGCCAGGATCTCGTTATCTTCACTGCTCTCGACACTCTGCGGGTGGTTTTGATCCTACTACAACCTGTCATCCCCAACTACACGCAGCTGCTTTTGGACCGTTTGAAAGTTGATCCGGCAAAACGCACGTGGGACGATGCTGCGGTCGGAGTCGACACCACGTACGGTGAAGGTGCTACATTTAAAAAGGGCGAAAAAGTGCCGATTCAGAAGGTGGAACTATAGAATACTGTAAATAGAACGAACGCTAACAATTGATTTTGAGCGGTGTACACTCAAGCGTAGACGTATCGAGCAACGTGGCTTCGCCGGTGACACTAAAGTCGGGCACGGCAACAACACGAACGGCAACGTCGGGCTCGTTTTTGCGTGCAAGCTTCACGGTCGAGGTCTCGAAACGTGGCTGGTTGCCGACAATATAAACGTGAGGCGTTTCGTCGAGTGTGAATGGATCTTTTTCGTCGTATGGGTAGCAACAGAGGGTATCTGGGGCTGTAGGAACAATGTTCTGCCAAAGAAGAGTAGCCTCGAGCAACTTGAGACGCGATTCGTTTGCGATCTCATTGCGGATCGGCGAGCTTGTACCTGATTCAGCGACAGCAATGTTGGGGATCAGGTACTTGAACATGTCGTTGACGTTTTCACCCGATGTTCCGAGCAACCGCACGCCATCGACGTCGAGCCACTGCGGGTTTGTTGCTCGCGTGAAGTTGCCGAACGAGCTGGATTGCGGGAAAAACGAGCGGTGTAGTGGCTGCTTTGGTAGACTTATCTCGCAAGGGTCGGATTCTCCAGGAAGAATTGTCACTGGAACGGAAACCAACAAGTCTGCAATGATTTCGTCGAGACGACGAAGAGCGTCTGCGTCGTAGTTGGATTTGTTGAGCTCACGGTACTTGTCTTTCTCGAGAACGACCTGGTCTGCTTCGTCAGCGCAACGAATCGAGTTCCCAAGAATGACGACTCCTGCTATGCGAGTGAGCAAAAAACTTGCACCGCCACCTGCACCGCCACCTGCACCGCCACTGGTGAGTTCACCCATGAGAAACTCCTTGAGCAATTCGAGCGGAGCAGTGGGGGTCTTTTGCGAGACGTTGAGTCCGGAAAGAAGTAGCAGCAAACGAGAGTCTGTTGTGTTCTCTGGCTGCGGCGGTGGTGGCAGTGCCCGTGGGAGCTGTGGCGCAGCCTCCGGATACGCCACGTCCACCACGGTGAAAATCCCAGCTTCAATCTCCATTCCAAGAACACCAACAACGGCACCGGTCACCAGCACGATCTTGTCGAGCAATTCACCGTCCAGGATCATTCGTCCCGACTCGTCCTCGAGCATGATCTGGTCGTGAGCAGGGTCCGCGTACGCTTGCGCGCGCAGCGCGTCGAGCCCGCTCAGTTCCGCAGTCGTCGCCACCGCAGCCGCCCCGTACAAGTTCTTGCTCACGTCCTCGAGGATGTTGGGCTTGTACTTCATGTCGACAAAGACTGTTCCGATGGTATAGCAGGGCGTCATATTGGGCACGTCGAGGATTTTGTTCACGTACGCCACGGGCCGTCCGTTGATGGTTTCTGCTTTCCACTTGGCGTTGCACATCTTGAGCACGCGTGACTTGAGCAGTCCTGCTCTTGTTGAATAGAGCGAGTTGAACTGTCTAGCGTATGTTCTTGCTCCTGGAGCAAGCTCAAAAGAGGTTTTTTTCTCGTAGTTTGGAGGCACCGTTGCCTCCTGTCGCGTTATCTGGTCTGTGGTCATCGGTGTGGTGGGGGAGGTGGATGTGTTGAGAGCGGGGAGTTGTGGGGTGGTGGTTTGTGAAAAATAGAGAAAGTGGTGAAGAAGAGAAGAGCGAGTGATTTTAATTTTTCAGACGCGTGAGTGAGACGCGATAGCGTCGATCGGCGGGTCGAAACTGTAAAGTGAGGAGATAAGCCAACTAAGCGAATCGAGCTAAGACGGTTGGGTTGGTTGATTACGATGACTTGTCTACTTGTTCATCGACACAAGTGGCTTGCTGCGCTCGACACCTGTTTGTTTTCGCTCTTGTTTTCGCCCATTACATTACCTAAACCTTAAAAATCTATACTCTCTCTATCAGCCATCGCACCGTGGACAGAGCTTGTCTCTGTCTTGATCTCGTCCGCATTTTCCAACCTCTCTTTGCTTCTCGGCCACCGGTAGTTACCCCTGTAAACCTCCTTCAATCCTTTCCCAAAGTTGGTCACCAGGACCACGGAAACCACCACGAGCCACACCAGCAGCACCAGCGTGAAAATGTCAAACGCTATCAAAGACCGTCTTCCTGGCCGGTGCTGGTACTTGGTGAACAGTCGGTACAGCTTGAAGGCAAGGTAAGCGAGTCCGGCCAGATAGCACACGAGCACAACAAAAATTCCTGTCGCGACCTCGCGAACGGCGCAGAAATCTGCCACCACAAGCAGAACAAACGAGAGAGCCAAACACACGATCGTGATGGTGAACTCCGCATCGTTTCTGTCGAGAGCCACAATGACGAACTGAAGCGTGAAGGCCGGGAAGAAAAACATACAAATGATGATGGCATCTCTGTGGAGGTTGAAAACGAGATTGGCGCGCTGCAAAGAGACCCGATTCCCGATTTTTTCACCTGTGATTTGCTTGAATTCGTCTTTGAGCCTCCAGCATGCGCCGCATTGCACCACAAACAGGACACAGGAAATGCAAATCACACAGATGGCAATTGCGCGGCATGACGCAATAAGTGACGAGTTACCAGTTTCAAACAAAAGTGTCTCGTTCAATTCGTTGAGTTGGATTCCGGAGTACACAGCCATGGCTCCGAGAAAAACCACATAGGAAAAAAGGTGGAAAACGTTTCTTGTGTACGAGACAATCACTGCAAACACCACTTGGTAAATCTCGGCATAAATGTACAGTCCCAGGTACGTTGCCACGACGTTGACTTTGGTCCCGACAGAGTATCTTGGGTCCACGTTCTCGTGGATATAGGACAGTTTGGTAGCAAACACGCCGAAGAGAAAGCACTCGAAGACTAATGTGACAAACGCAAAGACACACGCCGACGCGACTGTCATTTTGATCCACGCGTTTCTGTCAGTCCAAACGTCATTGTAAAATTTTTGCAACGAGGATTTCTCTTGTTCTTTTGGTCGGTACTCTTGGTCAAACAGCTGGTTTACCGTTTGGTCTTGGAATCCGGCCAGCGACGATTGCACGTCGCTGCAAATGGAACTATTTGTCAGTCCTGGGTTGCTGAACGATTCGATGTCGCACACGCTGTTTTTGTCGGTCATGTTGGTGGAAGATGGGTAGTGAATCAGGAACCACTGATTGAGAAAACAGGACCCCTGCTACCATCCTGCTATATATAGATCTGAAAAAAAAAAAAAAAAAAGTCCGGGGCTGTGTTTGAGCCGCACGCGGGCGGTCGTGATTGATTAGATGACTTATCGCTAAGCCTGGCGAGGGTGTGATGGGGCGAAAGGAGAGGCCGAGCCGAAGCAGCATAGCTTTGCCATTGCATAGCCTTGCACAGCTTTGCCATTGCATAGCCTTGCACAGCTGTGCAGTGCAAAGTTGTACCTTGAGGCTGGGTGGTGCCCCACGGACGCTGCTCCAGGGTAATGCCAAAGCTACAGTCAGCAACAAGAAACACATTCGTCATCGGCACCTCATCACCACCTCATCACCGCATATTCGTCTAACCGACGAGCGAAGCGAGTCGGCTCGTGCAGTTCATATCGACGCGACGCTCGCTTTGCTCGCTGTGCTCGCTTCGCGTCGCTCGGTCACGTGACCCCAGGAAGATTCCGGAATCGAAATAACAGCGAGGCTGACATTTTCACAACTCAAAAATCTAAACAACCCACAAACTAAATTCAACCTCATCAAGACCCCATCAAAACCCCAATTCATCATGGAGAGACTCGACCTGGCAACGTACGGAAGGGAGATCAAGCAGGATTACGACAAGGTTGTTTCCGGTGAGCTCAGTTACGTGGTTTACACCACTCTCAAAGACTCATCTTTGAAACCAACGGCTCATGGAGATGGCGACATCACCGAATTTGTGTCGGAATTCGAGGAAGGAGCCGTCCAGTTCGGTTACATCCGTGTCAGTCCGTTTGGTTCGGATGTCCAGAAATTGCTTCTCGTCGGCTGGTGTCCGGATTCGGCTCCTCTCAAGTCCAAGGTTTCCTTCTCCACTAACGTTGCGGAAGTGGGAAAGATCCTTCATTATCACGTGCAAGTCACTGCCAGAGACCCGGACGATTTGGACGTTGACGACTTGCTCAAAACCGTGAGCAACGCTTCTGGTGCAAGATACTCGATTCAAAGTTTGTCTTCGCAACCTTCGAGCTCGGGTTCTGGCTCCTCTTTCAAGCCAAAACCAAAGCCTGTTTCTGTGCCTGCCTCTGTGCCTGCGGCGAAACCTCCCGTTTTCGGCGCTCCAAAGCCTGCTCCGCCAGCAAGATCGACCCAGAACGACGACGACGACGACGACGAATGGGACGGCGAAGAAGAGATTCAAGAAAGAGACTTCAGCAAGAAACCGCTCGAAAACGTTCCCTCGGCTTACAAGCCAACCAAAGTCGACATTGAGGCCCTGAGAAAAGGCCCTTCAAACACCACGTCGTCCGAGCCAAAATTGGTTGCTCCAGAGCCAAAAAAGGACACGACTCCTGCTCCTGCTCCTGTTGTCGAGTCTTTGCAAGAGAAGAAGGCTGCCTACGTGTCTCTCAACCTCGACGACGGCCGTCTCAGCTCGCTTCCAAAGCCTAAGGTGCACAACTCCGTTGCCTCCAAGTACCAGGAGAAAGTGGTGCAGCCTTCGTTCGGCGCCAAACCTCCTACTTTTGGTGCTCCACCAAAGAAAGACGAGTCGCACGTCTCTGGCGGAATCAGCAGAAACTTTGCTGCTCAAAACGGTAAAACTCCAGCACAATTGTGGGCTGAAAAGAAGGGCCAATTTAAAGACGTTGGCCACTCTGAGAAACCAGTCAACGCTGTCGACAACGAGGACTCTCAACAGTCTGAAGAAGTTTATGTTGGAGACGTCAAGTCGAAGTTCGAGGCGCTCAAAGTGGAAGATGAGCAAGATGAGCAAGAGCCAGAGAAACCAAAACCCGCTCCAGCAGCCGCCTCGTTCCCTCCCCAACCTCCAGCTAGACAAAATTCCTCTGTCTCCTCGTTCCCTCCTCCACCAGTCAGAAACACTCCATCCACTTCGACTCCGACCCTTTTTGCTAATAAGTTCAAGGAAGAAGAGCCAGAAGAAGACGACGACGACCAAGACTGGGGTGACAAGGAGGAAGAAGATGAAGAGCAAGACACTCCATCTCCTGCCGCAGCTGTACCAGCCCTGCCACCAGCCTCCGAACGTCCTGTGCCTGCTGCTCCAGCCACTCCAGCTCGTCCAGAACCAGCCGCTGCCGATTCCGGTCTGACTGCTATCGCCGAGTACGACTACGAAAAAGACGAGGACAACGAGATTGGCTTCCAAGAAGGAGAGACCATCACTAACATCAAGAAAGTCGATGAAGATTGGTGGTCCGGTGTCAATGCTGCCGGAGAAACCGGTCTGTTCCCTGCTGCCTACGTTGTTGTGCAAGAAGAGTCCACCAATGGTGGAAAAGCTCCAGAACAAGCTGCCGAAGCTGCTCCAGAACCTTCTCCAGAACCTTCTCCAGAACCAGAACAAGCAGCTTCGGGTCTGACTGCTGTTGCCGAGTACGATTACGATGCATCGGAAGACAACGAGCTCACCTTCAAAGAAGGAGATGTCATCCAAGACATTGAAAAAATCGACGAAGACTGGTGGCTCGGATCTTTGAACGGTGAAAGAAAACTGTTTCCAGCAAACTTCGTCACAGTCAATGAGTAAATAAGCTGAATAGATTGTATCTTTTGTACGTTTTCAGGTTGTCTTGTGTTTTTTTTCTTACTTGTTCAAATCTAAATATTATGTATTATTTTTTCGTATTTAAAAAGATGAGCTTTTTAAAAGATAAAATATCGCACTATAGCAAACCCAACGGTGAAAGAAACGAGCAAAGCAAGTCGTGAAGTATTCAAAAGACACTCAGTAGTCTCCACGTGAGCTGGATTCTGCACCCTTCACACAGACACATTCTCTTTGCACTCGCTTCACCCGTGCTTCACTCGCTTCACTTGCTTCACTCATGCACTTTTGATCAACTCCTTTTGAACAAACGACCCCCACAAGTACAGCACCGCTGCACCGCTGGCCGTCCTCTTCAACCCACGCCGCGCCACAATCGCCTCGTGCGCATTCAGCGTTCTCAAGTAGCACGGAATCTTAATCCAATCCAATTCGTTCAAATTATCGCACATCACCTTCAGCTTCTCGTCATATGGCAACGGCTCTATCTTTTCCGCAATCGACAGTCCCTTGAGCGGACCCACATCCAAGATCTGTCTCAACCTCTTCCAAGACCCGATCGCCGCTTCGCTATCATAGCTGATCGATGGCGATTTGGTCGAGTCCGGATAATTCGCACTCGAACCCGTATCTTCACCAGCAGACTCCATTTCCTCTCCTGTCTCCTTGAGCGTCTCCTCAACAATATTCTGGGTCGCACTCGCCAGCACATCGTATCTCTCGCCGTCGCCTGACCGTTCGGGGCCTTCGATTGGTGCCATTCTCTCGCTGCTGAGAACACGCTTCACCTCGGTCCATGCCGTCTCAATGTCCCAATCTGGCAGCAAAGCTTTGCGCACAGCGCTCTTTGCAGTCCCCAAAACACTCGCCGTCAGAATCACAGGGAATATCACGGGCAAAATCATCATGAAAAGTGCAATTGCAATTCGCCGCCTGTTACTAAACTTGGTCTCTTCAACGGGCACTTTGAAATTTGGGTCGTGGGCAGTGTTTTTGAAATCGATAATCAACGGATAATACTCTCGTTTGGCAACTCTGAGCACCGGGAGATCATCAACGTACTTGATATGCAGCGTTTCCCAGTCCAAGAATGGGTTGTAATTTGTGATGTAAGAGGTGGAAAAGGACACCAAACGGTCATAGCGCACGTTTGCAAGTAACACTCTGAGCCGGAATTGTTGCATACCTTGAAAGTATTTTTTCTTCTTGTCGGACAATTCCAACAGCAGGTCTGATTTGCTGATAAAGAGGTCTCTTCCCGATTGGCCCACGAGGTTGCTTCCGAGGAAATTTAGGATGTTGTCGACAAACTTGGACGTGTTGTAAAAATGAACCCCGAGGTGAGGCGTTGCAAAAGTGGTAAACAAAACTGGTTTCACCTGTTCAAAGAACCCAACTGCAAAGAGCTCTCCAACGATGTACCGGGCAATCAACCCACCTAGACTGTATCCGATGATGCTTATTTCAGTGATTGTGACGTCTTTCTTCGACTTCAAGTTGTCGATCTCACCAAAGATCTCTCTAATCACTCGGTCTCCGTTGATTTTGACGCCGTCGTAGGTCTTGAAGTAGCCAAAAGAGGTTGGCTTCAGGTAGTAGAAGTCTGCATCAGGAACTGGGGCAAGACAATCAATCAAGGTTTGCTCAACGAGGTCCATGTGGCTCGACACGCCCCATAATCTAGGATAGTTAGCATTAGCGCCCAGTTATCAGAGAAAACGAGGAGACAGTACTTACCCATGGATTAAGACAAAGAGGTGACCATTGTTGCGCATTATTTGTCGTGGAACAAAGCCAGGAATTGGATACGGGTATATTGGTGTTCACTAGTAAGGCACAGAACAGAACAATTTACTTATGAACAAAAGAAGGCAAAATCTTGAGATTATATAGTGGGACCAAAAAAAAGAGCCTGATGTCCCATTTCTTTTCTAACTTTCACATGGAAATGTGTGGGCTGTGTGGTTTTTTTTTTATTTAATGAAAAAAGGTACAAATCGACGCGTCGATGGGAACACGTCAAGGTGGGCAATTCTTCTTTGGTCACAATTCACGTTCGGAGCTATCAAAAGTGGAGTCGGGAGAGGTTGTCCACCACCAACGGAAAGATTCAAAGCACAAGGCGGTGGACCACCGAAAGCAATGACGTCCTCCATTCTTTGCCAGGTACAAATTTGACCCACTGAATACCATTTTTTTATTTTTTTTTGTTGCCCACTCACTGAAAACAAAAAAAAAAAAAAAGGGTTCGTTTACACTGTTTTGTTTCGTGTGTCTTCTTTCCC